>JAWWEO010020180.1:0-11114 GCA_035582975.1 Ormyrus labotus | reverse complement strand
GGAAGTGCCGGCCGAGCCGAGTCCCGAGAAAGAGAACACTTAGGTGGCGCGACCACCAGGGGTCGCGGCGTGCCAGAAGCAGCCGAAGCCTTTTTGCTCTCGCATAAAACAAATACGCGATTTTTCCTTCAATACTTTGAGTAGGAAGCACTAAATTATTTAGGACCAATACGCTCAGCAAAGAAAAATGTGCATTCCCTGACGACATTTTTAAATTAACTTTTTCGTTCGATAACATTAATGCTCTATCGTCAATTCCCTTTAAATTTATGTGAATTTTGATACCGTTTATTCCTAATTGATTTATTACACTTGAATCAATTAAAGTAGATTCTTTATCTAAAAGTGCAAATATCAATATTTTTCCTTTCGAGCCTTCAATTTTATTTAATAAATTTTTATCTGAATTGTCGCTTACGTTTAAGAAAACAGTTTTTTGTGCTTTGAAAGTTCTATCGCGTGAATATCTTTGAGGTCGATTTGAAGTATTATTTATCGTCTCCAAGCGCGGTGCAATTATTACTCCGGCTGCTATTGACATTTCGGCTTCAATAAACAAAAAATTTGAAAATTTTTTTAAATCCGGCTTTTTCTGATCATTAAAAGCTGCGTATCTCACGTAATTATAAATCATTGAAGGAGGAAATTTTTTTAATATTTCATTAATAAGATCCGGATTATATAAATAACCTATATTATTCAAAGACTTTATTGCTTTTATGTTATTTTGTAAACACGTTGCGAAATCGACAAGACTATTTCCCTGAAAATCGAGATTCAGTAAATTTTTAATTTCATGCAAAATTTTTTCTAATATAACCTTTTTATTGCCAAATCGCACGTCTAGAGTTTTTATGATATCTTTCGAACTGCTTCAGGCCTCAAATAAAGCTTTCGCTGCGTCACGAGCGAAAGCTTAAGGCCTGCTTAAATCTAACCTATTCAAGCGGTTCTCCAGGAAATGTAGGTAAGGATTTCGTCGTAGTTAATCTATTTACTAGTCTAGAACTTTCATTTATTAATGTAGAATTATTGATCCCGTCTGTTATTTTAAGTGTAAGATCATCTCTTGAATAAATTTTATTTTTATTTTGAGCTTCTGTACTATGAAAACGATTTTTTAAATTTTCGTGAAAATTTTCATACATTTCGGAAGTATTATCAGTTTTTTTCGCAAACTCAAAATCGCTTTCGCTTACATTATCAGAAAACCGCATGTCGCTTAGATGTCGGTTTGCTTGTTGCTCCGTGATGTTGAAACGTACTGCAGGATTCCTTATAGCTTGCGTTGCATTCGTCGTTCCGTCTGCTATCGATGTCGTCGTAGCTGTTTTTAACTTGCGCAACGTCGCTTCTTCTGCTACTGCGGCTGGGGATGGTGCTCCTCTGCGCATCGCAGAAGCGGAAAGGTTATCGACTTCTGCCGGTACTGATGAAGACCTTGCACCTCTGCTTGTCGTGGCGGCGGAAGGTAGCGCGCAGAGGTGCGCTATAGTGATAAAATCACTGACACCTGACGATGCTGCTGAAGACCGCGCACCACTACTGGTCGTGGCGGTGCAAGGCAACGCACTTCTGCGCAACGTCTTGGAACGTGCACCGCTTCCATGCTCCAAATGCAGCTTTTGATGATCCACGAATTGTCCCCGGTGAATTTCCATGAAAATCCGATTGACGAAGTTTCTGGAGCTGCGTGCGTGTCCGCTTTGCAGGACCATCCGTCGTTGATTTTGAAGTCCCGTACGTCGTCCTTTCGTTGCCCTAAATATTTAACTGCTTTTTATTTTCCTTGTTTTTTGGCGGTAGTGTCTAAATTTGTTTCTTCCTTACAGTTATTATTAGATCTACATTTCTCACATATTCTTTTTTCGCCATAGCCTTCTTCCACTCCTTCAATGCTGTAGGAGTACCAATCCAAAATATGTACAGCCTTGCCACAGATTGCACATTTATGCACACCTGTAGCCGCAGTACCATTTATGCATGCTGGACACTGCTTTGACACATTAACTTTTTTTTTTTCTTAGAGAACGTGATTGAGAGTAACATTTTTTTTAACGAGGTTATCTTGACAAATGTCTTTTGCACTACTATTAATGAATTCAATTTCATTAATCTATTCATTTAAATTCGCGTTTAAAATTATCATTTTTCCATGTAAGTAATTAATGTGCATGCTGATAAACTCATCTACTCTAATCGGATACTTGTACGAACACATTAAATTAGTTTTTATTTTATTAATTTCTCCTTCCACAGGAGCACTCGAAGCAGGAATACGCCCGTAATTAAATCGATTGCTTAAAATACTTCCCCAAACGGAAAATAGCCGGAGATCCTTTATTATCTGTGTTAAAATAATGTGTTAAAAATTTATATGTGTTAAATTTTCGTTGTTAATCAGATTTCAAGGAGGTGTAGAAACAAGCACAAATCTAAACTAACTAACTAAGTTTACCAAATATATATCACTCTTCATGTTTTCTCTGATCACCTTTTGAAAAAAAGTTTTTTTATTAAGGGAAACAATTTATTTTAATTTATTTATTTTAATAGAGGAATATACTGATAAAACAATTTATGCATATTTACGTAAAGATTTTAATTAAAAAATAACAATCGTGTTTTAAAAGGAACCAATCAACGGACCGAGCATTAGCGAAGGTGGATCTGCTGCTAGTTAATTAATTCAATTATATTTGTGCCTGGAAAAGAAGTTTTTATTAGATAAGTTTTTTTTTGTTTGTTTATAATAGAAATAGTCTTAAGTATTTTTCTTAAAATGGTTTTTTTTTTGTTTTAATGGTTTACTTCAGGTCCTAAAATTTAATTACCTAGGAACAAGGCCTCAAATTTCAACTAACGCGGTAAAGTGATTGGTATTAACTTATTAAATTTGTTAAGTTAAAATTTTTATACAAGTATTATGCTGAATCATGGATTTTTTTAGGCCAAAACCACTTCTTCTTGCGCTTGCGGAACTGGAACTTGCTTCATTATTGGGAGGTGGAGGTTTAGGATTTCCAGGTCCGTTAAGTGGATGTTCAGGTAATTTTGGCTTGTCATCCAAAACGTGCATATTTTGACGGTTACCAAGCGGATTCTGAGCTTCTTCGATAAATTTCATATATACATTGAGTCTTGTAAATTTTACTGGTGCTAATGTATTGCAATTACGAGGTCCGTTACTGAGAACTCCGACGATTTTATGATCGTAAACTAATCCAGATCCGCTGTCCCCCTATAGATGAAAGATAGTTTAAACAAATCTGAATTTGTCTAAATAAAGTATTTGTACTTACGTAGCAAGCTGTACGAAATCCTGTTTCTGCATTCTTCGCACAAATCGTTGTTTCAAAATCTGGACATTCGTCTCTGCCGAGTATTAAGACATTCATATATCTATTCATGGTGCCATCGGATCTCGCTGGCTCGGACTCTCCATTACGTTCTACAAGTTTATCTTTCCCGAATCCGGAAAACGTAGCTTGTTGATTGACGCCGGCATTAGCTCGTGGATTCAATACTCCCAAAGGTATGATTGCTAGCCTGTCTGGATGTTGACGTACACCTAAATCAACGCTTAACTAAAAATACAACACACTTATGAAATATTTTAAAAGATTTCTCAATTCAACTATGTCTTACCTCTGCAACAGCTATATCTGCGTGCTCGCTTGAATCACGTTTGAATTCTGACGGGATATAGGCTCTAATAACATCCCTTTCGATTCCTGGTCCAGTCCCGCGATTCGTACCAGCTATAATTTTTGTTCTGCCCATGGGGAACATCTTTTGAATACTATTGTTTAATATAGTTACAAAACAATGAGCGACAGTCAGGATGTATCTCTCACTTATGATGCTACCACCGCATGAATGTCCGTACTCAGGTCCTGGACCTTTAGTTTTGAAAATGAATACGTGGAACTTAAAGAGATGATGTTCGTCAGGATAGCCATTTATTATGGGAGAGGCTGTCGTATTTTGGGCTGTAAAATGCAGGTGAATTTTTAAGGACTTTGAAAAAAAAAATTGTAATGACCGCGATGCAAAGAATTTATCCTATATTATTAACAAGGAGTATACTACATTTGGGTAATGGATTTTCTTGTAACTTTGGGATATGTTTTCTAATGTTAAAATGTGAAGGAAGTCGCGCCCATTTCGCCAAACGCTTGATTTTAAAAAAATTATGTACTCTTTTAGCCAAAATCTAAGAAAAATCGATTTTTGTTTAATCACTTATAACTTCTCAATATTAACGGTACAGTATTTTAACTATTGGCATTCGAAAAGTAAAATCAAGTCCAATAGATTAAAAAAATTTTCATCAAAAAATTTTTATTTTTTCAAATGTTATAGTTAAACATGTAACGAACGTTACATTCCTCTCTCTCTGATAAGCCATGATTTTATACAATTATATTAATTTCTAATATACATTAGTTTTCTAGGCGCCGAGGAGAGCAGACGACGCGGAGGGCGCTAAGGTAAGAGAGAGAGGGTTAGAGAGAGAGAGAGCGGTGTCGCGAGAGCGCGGTATCGCGTTTAGGCAGATTGCCTCGCGCCTTCAACCGAGAGAGACCTTGTACGCATTAGGCCCTATTTTTCGTGTGAATTCTTCGTGCGTGCCCGGGTGCTCAAGTGACTGTGCAGCCCAGCCTTGCGTCCCCGAGTTCCTGACCGTGAGGGTAGAGAAAGCGGGAGTCGCAGCGTTTCCGCAAAACAAATGTAAGTGCCCGCTCTGGGCGAATTACGATTTATTCTCTCTCTCTCTCTCGATTTTCCTTGCGCCGTGCCGCTCGCTTGACCGCCTCGCGCCTGCTGCTCGCGTTTACTTAAATATTTTTGTTTCTTTATTTTTCTGTTTTTATTCCTTTTCGTCAATAAACCGTGTCTTAGCATTTAAACACGTGTTGTTTATTTTTCCCGCGATTCCCGCCTTTCAGCAGCATTGCAGGCAGCCGAGGAACCAGCGAGAACGCGAAGAAGAAGAGTAAGAACCACCACGTTGTTGAGAGTCTCCGGCTCTCGTTTAGAGAATAGCGTTTTCCGCGTTAAATTCTTTTAGTTTTTCTAATTATTAAATTCATGCGACGGTTGAACTAGCCGGCCGTTACAAACAAAGAATAACCATTAAAATAACATAAAAAATCTACTTATGTAAGTTTAGCTTAATTTTATTGTAAATGTTTATTTATCTATAACTTTTGAACAAATTAAGATTTTTGGATGTCTTTTTTTAATCGATAGGATTTGATCTCATCTTTCAAATGCCGGGAGTTAAAATACTGTACCATTAATAGTTGAGAAGTTGTAAGTGGTTAAATAAAAATCAATTTTTCATAGATTTTCGCTAAAAGAACGGTGTCCTTCATATTTTAACGTCAGAAAACATATCCCAAAGTTACAGGAAAATCCATTACCCAAATGTTGTACTATCCTTGTAAGTAATTTGAATTTACTCACCGTAATATAACAGATTAACAAAAATTAAGAATAAAAAGAAAAATAAATTTTGCTTCATAATATCTAGATTTCAGAGTGTTGAATTGAATAAAACTACTACAGTAAATATAAAATTTAATGATATTCAATTACACTAATGGTTCTTCAAAAAAAAGGAAATGTTGCTTGAACTATTTCGTGACTAACTGCCTTTTGTACTTTTAAAAACTATTAATATGCTATAACACGACGGCTTTGAAAAAAAGATAATAAAAGTGGATTTAATATTTTTTGATATCAGGTTCTTAGTAGACCGTTAAAAAAGTTTGCCTTATGGCAAACGTATTTGTATTAAAAAATGTTAACAAAGGAACAGGTTCCTCTCTCCTCAAAGTCTTCCCTCCCTTATGGTCTATAATTAAAACCGCCTAATGTTAAATAAAGTTATTTATTTCTTTAAACGGTTGTGTTTATTTATCCCTTCCTTCTTATGAACTATCTGCTATCAGGTTATGAATAAATAAAATAAAATTAATGTTTAAACACAACATTTATAATACATGTATTAAATTAAAATAAAATGAACCGTCATAATTATATTATTTTATAGATGAGACAGCTTTATTGAGAGCTTCAGTGAAGGCATCCGAGGTGTATGAGATGATTACAAAACTCAGTGGAAAAACTCTGAAAGTGAGGCAGGTGGAGTAAGAAAATGTAACTTATATTTTTTTTGAGACTCCAGAAAATTGAGCTTTTATAATAGAGATGTGTAATTGGATCGCTAATTAAACCACTTCTCAGAGTTCGCTGTTGTAGTGATGGGCACCGTGTGTCATGAAATGCAACAGCGAGGGCTCTGCAATGAGCCTGAATGTTTCAGGTATAGTTGCTTAGCTAATTGTTGTGTAGTATTGCTAACGTTTAGTCTGTTTTGCAACAATTTAAATTCTAATATTTGTTTGAGGACCAGGAAAGCTTGAAGAGCACGAAAATGTGTTTATGGAATAAATATTAAAAGTCAACTCCTGAAGGAGGATATCTTAATAAACATAAGATGGAATGATGATATACAAGGATTGCAGAGAAGTAGAGAAGATAGAAAAGATAAAGAAATAGAGATAGTAAAGTAGAGAAGTTAGAAAAACATAGAGACAGAGATAGAAAAGGAAATGGAGAAGGACATAGCAGAGGAAATAGAGAAGAGTAGCACTACATCTAGAGAAGAGGAAATAGAAACAGAAGCTTTCTATGAGATTAGAAAAGGAGTAAATAGAATAAGCAAAATAGAAAACGACATAGACGGTATAAAACCTCAAGTAAACACTATAAATAAAACTTTATAAACACCTCAAAATTGAAATTTAATGAATCCATGATCATATAGAAGAATATAAAACAGAAAATTGCATTTAAACCGACAAAAGGGAAACTTTACATATATTTTTATAAAGTCGATAAAACTAATCATTACTTTAATGTTGCAGTGATTAAAGAGTGGCTGGATGAACTTTTGAAGCTTGTGAGAATACTATAGAAGGCCAAATAAAAATAATACACTGCCGGAGCAAATTTCACAGATTGAATTCACAATGTCAGCTAAAGTCCAAAGGCTCAGCATTGAGATGGTCAAGATTAAAGAAAGTTTAGAGAAGAGATTTTATTAAGAAGTCAGAAGAATCGAGAAGATTTAAAAAAACGAGATTTGGTCATTTCGAGGAGAGGTTTAAAGCATTGGAAGGTCAGATAAATGATTAAAATAGTGCATGATATGATGATAATAATTGGACATACTCTACAAGCGTAAATAATAGTAAATCAATAGAAACTGGAAATTCAGAAACATTGTAAACAAAGCTCCAATAATGGGGAAACAATTAACAAATGCTTTGAATTTTTGAAAGAAAAAGTTATAGTTAGAGATTGATAGTAAAAATAGTAATGGGATTAAATGGGAATACAAACTTTTAAATAAAATTACATTTGAGCACTTTTTTGATTATTTAAAATCAGAATTAAGATCCAAAAATTATTATATGTGATAAAGAAAGAAAATTTAGAACATGTAGACAAGAATAAATTAGAACAAAATAAATTTAGTGTCAGATATTATAATAAATAGAATACAAAATATTACAACAAAACAATAGAAGAAAAAGAATTAGGGAAAATTTTGATAAAGTTAGAACAGATTAAAAATTATGAAGTAAATGTAATGTTAGTTTCAGTCAGAAGACGATTATATAGCTTAATTTATAATCTCCACAAAAAACAGATTTCGGCTTGTATAACATAACACAGCAAATAACACACATTAGGAGAACATAGATGAGGAAAAGAGAAATATAAAAAACGGAGGGAGAATCCAAAGGAAAAATGCTGCCAACCGATTTTGGCACAATGCTTTCTCATAGAGAACATTAAAACAATTAATTTATATTATAAGTGGAATGTTATAAAAAAATTACTATTATCTTATCTATTAAAAGGTTAAATTGAAATTAAAATTTACCAATGTAATTAACACTATGTTTTACGTGTCTTGTTAAATTATGCGGTATTATATGATTCAGAAATAAATTTCCAAGTTACTAAAATCTTTTAGTTCGTTCATAAGACTATGAATTTCTCAATACATTACCCCTAGTAGAAATCTCATTCCATTTTTGAAGTAGTTAACGGCCGGCGTAAGGTTAATAAGAATATGAATTTCGCAATAAGTTAAATGGTAGAACCATGATAGGTTGATTTAAAAGGGTTTGCATTAGTTCATAAGATGTCAGAGAATATTTTATATTTAGAATGAATTAGTGTAGAAAATCTTAGGAATAATACAACTTTTAAACAAATATTGTTAAAATAAGATTTTAACATTTTGAAAAATGTCAACAAAACCAAAAATAATCAATAGAATTCATTTAAATTTCTAAGAAAGTTTTTAATTCATGTTTACGATAAAAATTTTATCAAAAATTTTAATTCAACTTTACGTATGACTTGCGGCTTTTTTCACACGTAGCCAGCCCAAACTAATCCTACGAGGGGTGATATGATGAATTCCCCCAACGCCCATCACGTACCTGATACCTGAATTAAAAATTATCTATATTCTGCATTTTGTGTGTATCTAAGTACACTATAGTGTGATAAATCAAGCAGTAATCGAGGTGGAGAAACAGAAGATTAGTTAGAGCATTGGCCTGTCTTAAAGAGTCTTCGGCATTTGGTTTCGTATGAAGTGAATTTTTTTAATAATTGCGCGTATTATAATAGTACCGGAATATTAGAAAAAAAAAGTTGAAAAAACGCCAAAAATTAGAGAAAAATTAGTATGATTTACCGGGGCACCCTGCGTAACTTTTACAAACATTAAACAATTTTACAATATTTAAACAAATATTATTTGTTTTATAGGGAATGAAAATGTTGTGAATAAAGATGTTCCAATTTCACCCTCTAGTTCTCCACCAACAGGGAGGCAATAAATCTGAAATTTTTAAGAGGCCTGCTGAAATTCAGCATACTCTTGCTGAAAAACAATGTAAGAAACCGAAGTTAAATTCAGAAGTTTTCAATAATTCAGGTATGCTAAGAATAACTACAATATTCGAAGAGTTTATTATATTATACTGTTGCATTTTAGGTAATGTTGTCAAGTCTGTAAGGACTGGTGCAAAAGCAATATCTACAAAAAAAAAATATTGATGACCGGGCTGTAGCAAGTGGCAAAGTGCGTTTGATACACATACCTATTATACCTATTATACACAATTTAATTTTACACAAATTTTGATATCAAATTTATTTTACACAATGTATTTTAAACTGAACACCTCAAATTATATAATATTAATTAATAAAAAATATATTATTTTACACTCTAACTTTCTACACAAAGAATGAATATTGTACACAATGGATTGTACACACTTAGTTTTTCTACTATAGTTAATAATCAAAATTATTCTACACGTACAATTGCCCACGATGATGTCACACAAAACACGCATGCAAGCGCGGTGCAAATTGTACACTGATTATTGTACACCAATCAAAATATATTTTACACAATCAATGAATGAAATAAGATAAATAAGTTCCATTCTACACAAGACATTGTACGCACTTGAATTTAAAGCAATTCATTGTACACAGGCAAATTGTACACAGACAAATTGTACACCGACGAATTGTACACGCTTTTAGTACACAGGGTCAAAAAGCGCAAGAGGTTATAATAGAGCATCGGCAAATGACGCCACTGCACCGTTAACTTGACAAATAATTTATCCAGGTATTCGAAACCATAATCATTTTTTTCGAATACGCATACTTTTTAACAGGAACATCCTTTCAGAGCACTAAGAGTAAATAAGGTAAGGCGTTTGATTTATTTATTTCAATTTCAATATTAACATTAACATATGTAATAAATAGTATTTTCTTAGTATATTAATGATTTGTATTTTATAAAACAAATTTATAATTTTACATTTTACTTAATCAGTATTTTATCACCGTCACTTTAATTGTAACTAGTACGCATTTTTAATAAGCAATATATTTTTATTATTATATCATTAAAATTATTTAATAATCTTACATTATGGGACACAAAAAAGTATAAAATTACCAAGAGGTTTTTTTACTCTTGTATTACAGCAATATTTTTGCGTGCTCTCCCACTTTAGGCTGTTTGCCTTTATTATTTTTATAATTCTAAAAAAACAGGACTGTTTAGCCAAGAATATGTGACTGTTTAATTGTCCTATTAAGACACCTTGCCTTCTCCCTCTTCTAAGAACATTTATTAGCCCCACACGGAATTATCATAAGTAAATATGCCTTTCGTAAAAGATTACAGGCACTTTTCGAGCCGACGATTACATTGACCGTTAAAATATTACATTCAATAAGTAAAAAATCTACACATAATAATGTTAGTCAAAGCTAGGCAAGATTTCCCTAGCGAAAAATGTGACGTGAAATCTCTCATCTCACGTGAGGTTCCACGTGAGGTTTAACGTGAGATATCACTGGAGATTATGAAATAAAACCTCACGTGATTTTTCACATCTTTTTTCATGTTAATGGACCCTACTGCAAAATATTATAAGTTCTTAAATAATAAAAACATCAGTTTCTCAAAATTGAGATTCGCCTCTTAGGTTGTGCTACCCCTTCCCCCCCCCCTCCTATAAGTTAAAAAATCTATGATTCAAAACGTTATAACGATTGAAAGCTTTTTTATTGTGCGCGGGACCGCCGCAAAGCTTTCGTTATAAAAAAAAAGAATTTATCTATTTATTTAATTATTATCGGAAACAGTTTTGAAAAATGTGTCCCGCCGACTGAGCCGTCGGAGAGCGGATGCTTTCAGAAATTTACTGTAGTTTGAGAAATAGCGGGAGAAAGGAAAATGTTTAATAAATCAGTTATGTACCTTTAAATAAAATCACTTAAATCTATTCTTAAATTTTAGCTAAGTTTTACAAAGACGTATGAATATATATATATATAAGCGTGTAGATATTAGTTTTCCGCAACTAATTAATTTTCTTCACAAAAATCTCTAGTCGCAAGTTATGAATTGTGTTGTATTTTTATTCCGCTATTTTCCCGCTTGTAGAAATATAATTAAAGAAAAACGCACGCAAATATCA
>JAWWEO010020179.1:0-11116 GCA_035582975.1 Ormyrus labotus | reverse complement strand
GTGACCTTAACATTTTCCAATAATAATTTACCTGAGAAATTATTTGGGTGTTTCCAGACTTTTTGGACACCCTGTATGTCTCAAATTTGGATCGTTGATTGAACCTGACTCTTCTTTTTAACCCTGTGGTCCCTCTTGGACGCAGAACTGAAAATGGTATGTATTAATTAATTTAACTTTGCTTTTATCGGTAACCGCTTGCGGGAGTGAACCCCCGTTACATGTTGTCGCATAGCTTTACCCAATTCTAATCTGACAAATAAACCACCATCGCCTCCACCATTAACAGCTCCGATATCAAATAAAACAAAATCGTATTGATGGTTGCCACGGCTAATAATATTAAACTAAAGTTTTTTTTTATAATCAAAATATGCTGAATCAGAATTAGGTGGACAATTGATATTTACATTCTTTCCATCTATCGCTCCACAACAGTTTGGTAGATACCGTCTATTTAAACAATCATAACTAATATTTTTCCATTATTCTTTGCTGCATATACGTAAGTAAATTGGCGATAATTTTTCATGAGTAGTCATGCATTTTTCATTAATTACCTTGTTTCTTTACATTTTATTTAAAATTTGAATGACACATTTGAGTTTTTCATTATTTATTCGTACACCTATATCAGCATTCTGAACTTACTGAGTTAAAGTTCATTCTTCATAATTTGAAGAAGTAGAACCGGTTCACTTATCTATTACAACCTGTTTTTTCGCCTCTCTCCTTGCCATTATTTTTCGGCCTCTGGTTTTTCACTGTAGCAGCAACCTCACTAGGCCACGGAGAGAAAGAGACGCGAATGTCGCGGAGAACTCGATTTTCCGGATGCAGCTATTTTTTGAGATAACGAGGCTTTGCACCGCAGTCGACTTTGATCGGTCGGGGTGTTAATCTTATTGACGGCATATGCTCGATCGAATTATTGAAAGTTTTCATAAAGTTAATTAATTGGCATTTGAAATGAGATGCTTTTCTTAAATTTTTCCCGTTGTTACAAGTGTTGTATGATCATATTTATAAAGCTTTAAAAAAAATGAGGATAATAAATGTAAAAGAAACACTTGTTAATTGAATAAATAAATATAAAAATACAAACATTTTACAATAATACATATTAATAAAAAATGTAATATTTAAGTAAGTATAATATTCCTTTCTTTAAAAGCGATTTTATTTGTAGTAAATTAATATTTATGAAAAAAGAAATCTGAATATTTACTTATTATTTCTTGAATCATGCTTTTTAAATTGTTGATGAAAATTTCACTTAAATTTTTAATATCTTAAGATTTAGCGGTGTAATGTTTTATAACAAAAGTCACTGTATGGTTTAGTTATACTTAAAATTGAAATATGATTTTTGAAAAAAAGATATCAACAGCGTAGGTCATGATTATTCAATAAATTATTGTTTCATTCCGACATAAAATAACAGCCTATAAAAGAGTTATATTATCATTCACGGCAAATTGCTAAGCCTGTCAATAATTATATTGTTGATCTCTTGAGATATAATCACTAGTAGTTAACGCTTTTTTAATACGTCGATTCTGAGCAGAAAAATGGATGTAACTTAATTACTTCTTTTTACACTACTTCGATAACATCAAATTTCTTTCTAATCATTTCATATAATTGTATAAGATCATTAGAACAGGTGAAGGATTTTCTATCTAGTAGCAGTAGAAAGCTGATCTCGTAAAAGATACATACTTATTGTACATCAATATTTCCTTGAATAATACTTTTTAAAATAATTTATTATTTATCATTCGATAATAAATAGCTAAAAATATAATAAGATTAGCAACTTTTTTAGGAAATCTGTAATTATCAATATTTAGCTTACGAAACAAATGATTGGTCATCAATAAATAAATAAAATAATTATTTTTGAACTTATATCATTATAATTTACGGAATAGGTTGTAGGTTGTAGGTTACATCTAGTAATGTTTTTATTAATTAAAAGTAAAATACCTTTTATTCATATCTACTGTAGAAACTACATTATTTTAGAAAAACATTTGTTTTTTTAAAAATTATTCTTTTTATAAAGTCACGAACGAATGAACCAACCTATTATTTTGAAGTTCTCGTGCACGGGAAAAGTCGGCGCTTTTAATAAGCCCTATTAAGACAAGAGAAATGGCCAAATGCGGCATCGCTGCGCTTTAAACGTCGAAACTTTTTGATTCTAATCAGATCCACTACATACCTCACGAGTTTGTTGCTCTCACATGATCATTCCTATATTCCTATATTAGGTAGCGTTCGTTTTCAGAAGAAAAGGGAAAACAGAAAGTTTTTTCACTTTTTCTCGAATTCCTAGAACACAAAAAGACCAATAAAATCGAAGCATTCAAAGGTTTTTTCAAGTATCTTAGCTTGAATTTACGTTGGAAAACACATTAACAGGATCGGAATGACTTTTTTATGTAACTTCTCGTAACAACGAAAAAATGTGATATTTTGTGCTCTGTGGTATTATAATGGTGAAAGTAAATAGTCTGCGGGGATTAAGGAGTTTTTATGAGTTTTAAAGTGTCTCCATTCGGCCAAAAACCTATAGCTTTCTCCAACATCTTTCCAAAATTATTGATGTTTTATATAGCACTTTATTGATTAATTTGACGATTAGTAAATTTTTATTTCGATGTTTACGGCGCGTAAAAAAGAAGTAAAATTTATTCAATAATTTTTATTTGAAAGTACAGCTTATGTATTTAAAATTTTTATATAAGTCTAATATCATAACTTGTTTTAATGACATTTATTTTTTTTCATTTTTTTTTCATTTTTTTAGATATTAAGAGAGTGTGACACATATCAACTTTTCAGAAAAATATAAATACGTTTTATAATCAGAATTATACAATTTATTCTTATTTTAATAAAATCACCTTATGCTTTCATTTCTTAGAATTAAACCAAATTTTACAATATATGATCGTTTTTCTTATCTTATTCAAACATAAAGTATAAATAAACATCTATAAATCAATGTAGAATTTAATCAATATAAACAACTCGTGTTCAATTCAAATTAAAATGTAATTTCATTTAATTAATACGAATCAGATAAATCAAAGCAAAGTTGTTTTGTTTAACTCCTTTCACTTGACCCACCAATTCTCCGGTAGTCAAAACTATGGAAGGAACTTCCGAATCGATCCACATCAATCTAATAAGTCACGTACCCAGCAATTGAACTGTTAATTTCTTACTGACTAAAAGAAGGATCATTTTAACTTTTTATCGATACACAGGCGGCAGTATCGACCAATCGGTAAAAGTGCCACGCGGTCTACGACCGGCGTCGAAAGTAAAAGTAAAGCGGGGCCAATTATTTGAGAGCCTTTTCACCGATAAACTGCGAGCGCGACTTTCCACACTCGCTGCCAGGCAAAACCGAATATACACGAGTGTGTTCCAAAGAGAGAAGGAGACTTTAATTCGCGGTTATGAGCTTCTCAACAGGTACTCGCCAAGCGCTTTATGCATTATGCATCGGGCGATGGTTATTTTCGTGGAAAACTGGCGTTTTTTATTGTTTATTCGATAGGTGGACTCGTAAATGTTGTGTTGATAAATCGGGCCCGCGAAATTTGAATTGCAAAAATATTTAGATCGATATTACTGCATTGCGAAGCGTTGCGTCAGCGCAGGTCGCTGAATTTTTGAATGATGAATGAGAACTTGCGAAGAATGAGAACATCTGAAATAGTTAAAGCTTTATTGATTTATTAGTATATACAGCCTGAAAGCTGAATGGATTTTTGTTCTCACAAACCTCTTTATTGTTCAATGAATTTGCGAAATTTTATCAAGGGTTTATATGCATTGAATTATAAACTTCAAATCTTTGACTTACATTATAACTAATTGATTCTATTTTATTCCCAATATTGATTTGAATATAATTTAAGAGTTATAATCTTTAAAAAAAACACGTTTTTCTTAAAAACAAAAGTACCATGATAGCTAAAGTAATTTTTTTTTCTCTGAAGTCATAGGAATTTTTATGCTTCTTAAAATTTTTCTTGTTCGATTGAAATTTTATTATTAAAAAAAAATTAAAATTAAATTGTTCAAAACTCGAAAATTGACGATAAAACAAAAACGAATAAGTGAAACAAAAAAATAATTTTCGGCCTGCCATCATAAAAAAAATGAGTCGTGAATAATGAAAATTCGTTCAGTAGAAGCTGAGATCCAGAAGTACACACACACAGACGCACTTACACACATCCATAGACATTTTTCAAAAACCATTTATTCTTGTTCCTGACATCTTAAAAAGAATTATAATTATAACAGGTTTTTAGAGTCCTCTATGAGGAAGCAATACATGAATTGAAAATTTATTAATTTTTTTAACCTACAGAAGAGTAAAAATCGTAGTATATATTGATATACAATAAAAATAATATATCAATATGTTTTAATTTAATTACATTTTTTAAGGAAACCCTTTTAAAAGTGTAAGAATTCCTAATTTAACATAGTGAAATACATAAAATTTTATTTTCTTAAATTTTTTAATTTTAATTCTATCATTGTGTTTAATTATTTCAGATTGAAGAAAAAACCCGACTCTCTTCAATCATTTAGGGTTAACAACGATTTTTTTCGCAGTTTTATTTCTCGCTCAACTCGAGCGTGACATATAAAAAAGTAATTCAATTTTAGAAATTTCTACTATGACGTGATATTGTTACGTTGCAGACAGAGCTTTATCTTCTTCAGTTTTTAAGTTACTAGTAAAAAGAAACTTCAAAACTATTTCGTAAATCCATACTCTATTCACGCATAAAAAAGTGAAGAATCTTAAAAATCAAATCTATACACTCTTCGTCTTGCATAATACGCCAACTATCATCGACCGACAAAAATTTCCTTTCACTGATTAAAATTGACTTTTCCAAAACTCATGCATTCCTTAAGATCCCCTCCAATCCGATCCATAGACACCGAGAAAATCGACAATATGCCCAGTTGCATAATATATGTATAAATCGCGAGCTAGCTCATAAACAATGACGCAAGCTCAGAAGACGCCATTGAAAATTTCGCATGAATCAAAGTCTAAAAAGGCAGAGTTATCTCACGCAACTCTTATGCGTATACGAAACATCTCTGGTGTCGATAACCCGATCAGCGGAACTTCCTTTTTCCGCATAGCTCCGAGACTAATGGGCCGATTAATGGCCACAGCGGTTTTCACTCGGGAAACTCTCCCAGACGCGATCGAATTCCTTGATTTTTCCCGGCCACTTTCGCGGGAAGAACACGTCGGCTATAGAATTTCGTACCTCCGAGGCCGCTGGCCGCTGCTAATTTATGAGCAGAGGCGCAATATTATTTTAATGCGTCTAAGTATGCGGCTGTGGTTTATCGAAGCTAATGCATAATTATGCGTTTATCTGTGCGCTAAGGAATTTGATTTCACTGCTAGTTGTTTTAAGCGTGCAGATGATATTGAATAAAATTCTGTTTTTAAATTAAACGGAGTTTAAACGTTTTTAATTTATAGATTTAATTACGATTCAAATTAATGAGATTGTCTGAAAATTTGTTACACGTGTGAGCAAAGAGTTAATTCTTTAATTAAATTATGAAACTTTAAATTGCCCTTGGTAAAATCGTAAAGTATAAATGAAGTTAAAATAGGAATGCTTATCTATTAGTTATCATCTTATTAATTCAAATTTTTTTCAGTTTTCAACTATTTACTCAAAAACTAATTGACAAAATGGCTTCAAATTTACACAGATTATAGAATTCAAAATTTGTTCAGAGCAGTTGATCAGTTAATTTGAGAGTTAAAAGCTTTTTGCTTTCTCATAGAGTTCTTTTGCGTTCTCATATTTTGATGTAGAAGCACATATTTAGGTTCAGAGAGTCCAAAAAGTACTTGTTAAAAAATGTCCGGATGTATGTATGTACGTACGTATTTATGTATGTACTGCCCTTAACTGCTTTTAAACGACGCCGTGCATTCGCTTCAAATTTCGCACACAAGTTTCATTTAATTTTTATAAGCTTGCTTAAAAATTTCAAATACTTTTATAGATTAGTTTCGATTTTACGGCTATTTAAGTGATTTTTGAAAATTTTGAAATTTTTAATTTTCTACTTTTGCCAGAAAATATTAATATTTTTTGCTGTATTTTTTTTATAGTTATATTCCTTGTTAACTTTAATGAAAAACATGTTTTTAAGATATTTGTAGTTATTTAATGAAGATTTGTATCTTACTAAGATGCATGTTAAATTGACATTAATACTTGAATTAAAACTTTTATTTTGGGTAAAATTTCTGTCGTAAACATGCTTGAAATTAAGAACTTGCTTGAAAATTTAAAAGAATTTTATCGATTTGCTGCTACTTAAGTTATTTTTCAAGATATCAAAATTTTATTTTAACAATATTTTTAAACAGTCGTATCATTACGAAGATTTGCCATACTAAATGATTTTAAATAGAAAATAGTTCAGGACATCCGATGAACTAATGCAGCCCCTTTAAAGGAACCTATCATAGTTATGCAATGTAGTGAGAAATTCATAGTCTTATGAACGAACTATAAATTTTTAGTAATTTGCAAATCAACTGATAAATCGTATAAATCGTCTAATTTAACAAGAAACGTAAAACGTATTCACCTTTTAATAAATAAGATAATAGTAATTGTTTCATAACATTCCATTTATAATATAAATTATTTCATTATTTCTACGTTCTCTATGAGAAAGCATTGTGCCAAAATCAGTTGGCAGCTTTTTTTTAAAAAAGTACGTTTTTGTTAAAAACAAAAGAACCATAATAGCTAGAATATTTTTTGTTTTAAATTATAGGTATTTTTATACTCTTTAAAATGCTTTTTGTCCAATTTAAGGAGGTTCTTCCCAGTTCGTATCAACTCGTTGGTGCACGCTCCTACGGAGCAGCAAACTGCGTTCAACTCACCAGTACTCAAAGAATATTTGCACAAATATTTCAAGACAGAAAACAAATCAATGTGCCTATAACTACATGAAAGATAATTTAATTCTGAATCGGTTAGTACTTTAGGGTCCCAAGGTTGACGATCTTAATAAAAAGTTATTAACAAAAGAACATCCGAAAATCGAGTCGCGGCGCCGCGCGGTGCGATATTATTTTACAAGATTTCTTCCTAAATTTTTTCTATGTAATAATAAGGTCTAAAATTTTAAACACACATTTATAAGACGTAAACAAACAATAATGCATTAACAAAATTTTGAATTTCGAAAATTCATAACAGACTTTTGTCTTTCAAAGTTTTTTTTTAGTTTACAATTTTTCCTGGATAAACAAAAACAACGAAAATATATTTATGTCATGTTTTTCAATAACTCCAAAAATTCACGAAGCTTCCTCTAAGAGGAATCAAAATAATAAAGTTGATTAATTCAGCCCCCATTTCCTTGTAATTCGAATATTTGAATCTAAAAATATAAATTTTTTAAATAATTTCTTTCCTATTTAAATTAAAAAAATGAATCAGCAATAATTATTTCTCTTATATTTATATGAATATACCGAATATAATATTAAATAATCTTAGGGCTGGCATAAGGTTGCAAGAACTATTTAGTAAAAATAAAGAAGAATCATTAGTAAAACATAAAATAAAAATTAGAGTTTTCTCACATTTCTTACAGTTTTACAAATTTTCTATGAATCTTCTTTTCTCATCATCTACAATGAATAAAGCAAGATTGTAACAAAAATTAAAAAAAATTCTATCTTAAAAATTAGCTTACTTTGTTATTTACATTCTTCTTGTCTGGCATTATTTTAGCAGTAAAAACGCATGACACTCGTTATTTACAACCACATTCATAACGTTATTAGTTTATCGCGCTAATTTCTCAACTAGCGCAGCGAGATTCTGCCTTACAACGCCGACAGTCCTAGGCAATCTCAAACGTACTTATAACCTCTATGCTTGTACGCGCCCGAGGAGATCTTATAACAGCGCGGCAACAGGTAGGAAATCCGCGGCGGCGGCACGATAATTATTATCATAATCGTATATCGCCAAGGCGTAATGGCATAACTGTTTTTTGCGATGCACGCGATTACTGTGCGTGCTCGTGATGCAATGCCAAGGATAGCGTACGGCACCTTTTTCTTCCCTTTCTTTCTGCGCATGCGCGGGCTTTTTTCTCGCGTGCTTTATTTACAAATCCAATTGCCTGCGCGTGAGTAATTTATCATAGAGAAAATGGAACGGTTACACGGGGCGCTAGATTTTCTCACTGTAGCGGCTGTGGATTTGTTATGTATGATAAGGTAATTGATCTCGTTATGTGCGTTTGTTACGAGAATTAGTTCAATTTTATGCAACGCGACTGCGAGTTTACACACTTGAATAACTGTAAAGTGTTCGATCTGTTTAACCCGTTAAACTCGAAGCCTTCTTACCGGGGCAAAAGTGACTATATTTTTGCACATTTTACCTTAAAATGGTCCAACTTAGGGATTTTCATAGTTTTTTCCATTTTCCATATTTCCATATTTCTATATATTTCTAAAATACATATTGTATCGCTCATTTTTTTTTTGGTACTAAAGAATACGACCGAATGGATAGAATTACAAAATTATTAAATTTCCAATTTTTACAGAGTTTGAAATAAAGTGGGTCCTCCAGGACCCTCTCGGGCTTAACGGGTTAACAGGAATTGAGAATATTCTTAAAATTCAGCAGAAAAGCTTCAAAATTGTTTATTGGGAGTAAAATATATTATAGCTTAATCACTGATATTGTACCAAAATAAATCAAATCTTGATCGTAAAACTATTTAAATTTTTAGGGTCCATACGTAATCATCCGGGATAAATTTAGTAATTGAAAAAGTGGATCCTTTAGTGCTTTAGAATCAAAGTTTTGATACGAAAGTCAGAAGTTTATGATTTTTCGTATAATCATAAGACTTTCTCCTTTATTAGGAAAACAGAGTTTTGAAAAAGTGTATGATACACGGAGTTTCGGAATAACATGAAATTGTGGGTTTTCGTATTATAATAGTTTTCGTAAAGCTATAAAAAATGCTCTTTTAATTTACACATCTCAGTAATTAAACATACTAGCAGATTGTTTGCAGAAACTTCGGTTCTAGCGACGTCTTTCCTTGAAGAATAAATCCTATTGTAAAGGGGAGTAAGCGATTAGTATCGAATAATCCTATTGTAAAAGGGAGTAAGCGATTTGTATCGAATAAAGCCAACTCAGAGCGTTATCAAGCAGCACATTGGTCGATAAAGGAAGATGTAAGTAGTTCATCGATGGATATAGGTGTATATGTGATTTACGAAAACAAAATAATCATCGCGCGCGATACGCGCGCTTGTTGAATTTCTAGTTTTTTATAATTTGAATTAAATTTATATTTTAAAAATTTTCTAATTAAATATAAATGTAAAGTTTTTAAACAATTGACGGGTCCTTTTCAAGTGTTCCGTAAATCGAAATTTACATTCTTGTTTTCAATAACTTTTATTCCCACCATTATCTTTTAATTAACTTTTTAAGAATTACTCTCTTTTTATATGACAGCTCTATGGTCAAAGTTTGCGAATTAAATATAAAACCTAAAAGTCACTCTTTACCAGGTTCCGTACATTTTTCCTCATTAATAATGAAACCTTAATGTTGTAGCAAATTTCGTGTTCTATTAATATTCTTCATGCAATCTATAAAATTCTAAACAGTAAAATATCATCAAGATACAACACTGAACATAATCCCAATTTTCGTAATGAATAAATAACAGATTTTAATAATAAAGACATGTGGTGCTGAGGATAAGCCAAAAAACAGACATGTGAATTCATAAAGTTTACCGTCAAACTGCATGAATTGGTAGTAATTAATTAATACATTCAAATTTATTAAAAATATATTAAAATTATTTCACTGCAATTTTTTACTGTTTAGTTTCTATCTATCATTAGTCAGTAGTGCATACCCAGGTAGAAATAACTGATAAAAATTATATTCAAATTGTATACGTTTTTTAATATCCAGTTTATATCAACTTCAGATACAAAAGTGATTCTACATAAACTTTATAAAGGCAGTATACAGTTTGAATAAAATCAATTATTTTATTACTGAAATTGCTACGTGCTGAGAGTGAGATCCACATAGCAAGATCAGGGAAATCCTAGAAAGAAAAAGGAGAATTGAAAAGCCCTGAGACGGGCGCGATCCTGGATCTTTCATTTCGAAGTCGTAATCTCTTAACCGCTCAGCTATCAGTCGCTTGCTTTTTGCAATTAATTAATTAGCTGCTTATAAATTTCAGGTGAAAATACGACAATTTTGAAGGAAAATGTTCACTCTAGATTGGATTCCTTTAATAATGTGGTGGAAGGACAAAATAATAATAATCCTGAAAAAAAAGAAAATGAGATCAAAAACGAAAAAATGACAGGAAAAATGGAAATTAAGTATCCTGCTGATATGGATGATGAAGGCGTATGGACCTTAAAGTATAAACATACTGAGGAGGACAAAGGTGTAAGTAAAGGAAAACTTTATCATATATACTTATTTTTATATACTTTTAATCACATCATTAATTTCCTTGTTATTTAAATTTGTTAGTTAATTGAGCTAAAAAAAGGATCT
This sequence comes from Ormyrus labotus, assembly GCA_035582975.1. NCBI lineage: Eukaryota > Metazoa > Arthropoda > Insecta > Hymenoptera > Ormyridae > Ormyrus > Ormyrus labotus. Next base: position 437 of record JAWWEO010020179.1, on the reverse strand, counting down.
GAAATTTTCGTAAAATACTACGAAATAAAAAATTTAAAAGATACTGCAACCAAGCAAACAGCAATGGCGAGAGCACTTTTAAAAATAGTATTCAAAAAAGAAGCATTGGCGTTATGTACAATGAGAGGAAAGTCTGCTAACGGAAAAGGGGCAAACAAGGACAATAGGCCTGGACTCCACCAAGCTGGGATTGATGCAATTTTAGGTGAAGTAAAATTATTAAAATTTTTTTTATTTTAAGCATGAAATTTTGTTTCTTCGGCTTATTTTGTGGGCTTAAAATACGATTGCCCGCAAAACCAGACGAAAAATCGCAATTTTATGTTTAAAGTACCCACGTAAAAATAATTTATATAATTATTATCAAGATTTTATAATTTTATTTTTAAATTTTGTAAAATTTTGATTCTACATAATTCGTACAAAATTTGTGTACA
>JAWWEO010020178.1:0-11119 GCA_035582975.1 Ormyrus labotus | reverse complement strand
ACTTGGCGCGGCTCTCCGCCAGCCTTCTCCTATTGCCGCGCGCTCATTCGTCGAATCGTACAATTTTCGATTGCCCACATCTCCGGATCTAGGCATCGTATCGAAAAATTAAGCATAGACGTATATCTTAGATGTTCCTCCTCTATCCATTGGTACCGAGCTTTTCAAGTGATTTATTAACACCCTGTATAGTTCCTTCTTTTTACCGCTACGTAGCGTCGCTCGCCATGGAGTAACTCGCGAATAAAAGTATTTGTTTCCAGGCATATAAGCCGGGGCATCAAAATGCATTTTTATCTCTGTACTTTTTGTACAGCTTCTTTTCATAATATAACCTTCGTCACAAAGCAGCTATATACCTGTTATATAACAATGAATCCACTCGAGGTTAATGTTATTGTGAGCGTTAATATTCAACCGTCCGATTCATCGGATGATTCCAACAACGATGACAATCGCACAGACGATAGAATGTTGGAGAATCTACGTTGTCGTAGAGAACGGCGTCGTAGGGCTTGCAAAACTCACGCATATCTTGTGAAAAAGGGTTATTGGCTTAAGGGGGTCGATCCACGGCGCTCTAACTGTTGGCGTGAAAGTTTAGCTCCTAAAATGCTTTCCTGCAATCCTATGGCCGTTTGAAAACGTGAAATGTCCATAGTTTCGTCGTTACATAATGAATCTGTTTGAAGCTTACGTAGCTATTGTATTTTGGTCCCCTCGAGATTGCCGATGCGCTATGGGGGCGCTGCGTGCAATGCCGACAAAATGGCGGGCGCTTTAAATTTTCAAAAGCCCATACGTTCGGCATTTCTTGACGAATCGTTTTCAAAAACTTGCAGAGCTCGTATATTTTGGTACCCTAAACAATGTGAATGCGTTTCGGGGGCGCTGCATGCAATGCCGGCAATATGGCAGGCGCTTTAAATTTTTACCCAAGAGCTGCGCGAAAAGAAAGTATTTTGACGCCTACACCAGTCGACGCGGAATCGAACGAGAAATATTTTGGCATACGCGCCATTTTGCACTCTGGGGGAAAATGCACTTGCCTTTCTTTTTCAACCAGGCTTTTTTCGAAAATTCTTAAAATATTGACCAACGATTACTCTCCCACGCTCTTGTTAATTGGAGGGCATCAAACTAAGTCCTACCGTACGTGTGATTTATCAATAAATTTCGATTTCATCTATTTATCGCGAGAGAAACGTTTGCAACCCCTTCTTTTGGGAGATTCGAAACAAATTGACCAACGTTTGGGCTCCCACGTTGTTATTCAATCGAGGGCATCAAAGTAGCTCCAACCATATCTGTGGTTTATCGATACCGGTGAATTTCATCCATTTATCATGATAAACTTTTGAGATTGGTTTTTTGTTAAAAATGGGCCTAAATTGTTCAACAATTTGCCTCCCACGCTTTTATTAAGTCGAGGACATTAAAGGAAGCCTAACCGTCTCTATGGATCATCAAAAGACATAAATTTCGTTCATTTATGGTCGTAAACTTTTTTTTCCGCTATTCGGTACGGTGTGGCGTAGCGCGCTCCCTCCCTCGTCCGTCAGTCTGCTCTGCGCTCTTGAACGGGTCAGTCGCTCGCGCTCCTAATTGCTTTCCCGATCGGAAACGTTCATTCTATTTGAGATTTTTTAGTGTACGTAGTGTTTGTTTTTGGTTCAAAGTAATCGATGCCATCCAAGCCTTTCGAACGATAATACATGTGATACTTTTTTTATAATATAGCTTTTAATTTCGTGTTAATTTATCAATCAACGAATAATCAACATCAATCAATAGTAGCAGCGCTATTAGCATTAACAGTAACAGCATCTAAGGTATTCACAATGGACGAGGTATGTCGCAATAAATACAACTTGGCTCAATATACGCCGGTGCATAAATTGTAACATCGGTATTGCTTCATGAATATTATTTATTTATTAGGTGGCATCGGAAGTGTTGAAAGATGCATTCATGAGACAAGATGTTGCTTGGAACAATGCTAAATACACACTTTTGCTTAAAAGTCTGAATATCATGTACGATAATGACGTTAAAGACGTGACAAATATGCCAATAGAGCGAGTCAAAGCTTTAGTCGAAAGTTTGTACGGTCCAGCAGCAAAAAGCAAACGACGTTACGTGGAAAGCCTTAATAAATTTTTAATATCGAAAGAGTGTCAAATATTAATAGATTGTCGTCGTAAGTATTGCTTTACAAACCTTCAAAATCTATTGGTACATCGATGTATTGGTTGTATCTAATTTTCAGGTGTGAGAAATGACGAAACGGTTCAAGCTCCTAATTTTGGGAAATGTGAAAAAACAATCTCGACCCTATTAAATATTTTAACAAACATCGCTGATCAAGAATCGATAACGAAGTACGTAAATAATGAAGAAGACCTTCCTTTACAACTGCGCCAATCTGTCGCGAATGAGATGGGTGGTGCAAGTGAATACTTTCGCGAACTAAATAGACTGCTGACGCGAAAAAGGGCACAAATCGCTGAAGGTATAAAGAGGATAAGAGAAATCCGGTTGATGAATATTGGCGACGTAGGTACGTATGGATATACAGTGCAACAATATTGCATGCAATTGTAAATAACATTATATTTTTCGTAGTCACCGAAGAGAGCAACAACGAGTCGTCATCCCTCAGCAGTGCTCACTCTTCAAGTAGCAGAAGAGAAAAGCTGGCCCGCAGAAAAGAATACGCTGCAAGAATGCCAGAGCTAATAGCCAGGAAATTGGACACTAAAGACGAGGAGGGGCTGGAAAAAGTTGCAATCGAAAGAAAAGGGTACGGCGTAAGAGCAACGAGGCCATTTTCAGCTGGCGAGTTTTTATGCGAATATGCTGGTGACCTCGTAACAGAGGAAGAAGCCAAACTTCGCGATGCAGAATACGCACTGAGCGATAGTGCAGGGTCTTACATGTTAAGATTCAGATTTAAGGAGAAAAGATTCTGGTAAATATAATTTTTTTATTTTAATTTGCAGTTACATTTTTTAAACACACTCACGAGGTACATGTAATGAATATTTTTAGCATCGATGCAACAAAGGACGATGGACGCATGGGCCGCTTGGTCAATCATTCCTGCAAACATTTTAATAGCAAGCTCAAATGCACATCTATCAATGGGAAGACAGTTTTGTACCTCGTAGCTCACAGCGACATAAAATGTGGTGAAGAGATCACCTACGACTACGGTGTTAACGACAGAGAATCATGCATCCAATTTCCATGGTTGAAATGTTAATTAGATAAAAAAAAATACAAAATAAAATTGTTTCTATTTTTATAAAATAAAAAGAACACTTGAAGACACTCTTTATGATTCCTGCCAAGTTGCGTAGTATAATATTTTAAGTCGCTATATTACAAAAATATAAACCAAATTAATCTTATATTCAAACTTATTAGATTAATATGTATCTATTTCTTATTATTCAATAAAAAAAATTTCAAAAAATTGAAAATTGTTTTATTACATATTTTGATTGTATATGTTATAATCTGTATGAAAATAATTTTTTATGCAAAAATTTCAAAAATTAAAGAATAGCACATAATACGAAAATTTTTAATGTTAGATTTTTTGAAATAATTTCTAAAAATGTTATAATTTATTAATAAATGTTATCAGAACAATATATAAATGTATATAAAGCCTTTTAAAAAGGGTTCTATTACTATAAGATAAATTTTAATACAAAAATTTCAAATGTAATGTTTTAAATATGCCAGAAGTGGGTTTTGACGCCATATTTTTATATATTCTTACAGTTTTGACGACATTTGCGTGTTTTGGCGACAGTCGCCAAAACAGCCCCCATTTAAATCAATGTAAATCGAGGGGTATTATTTCTTTAGTAATGTCGCCAAAACATACACTTGGCATATTTATATAAATATAGCGCGCGGATCACGCTTCAGTCGTGTCGCCACGGTCGCCGTAGCTACTTTTTGACAACCGATTGCTTTTAGTAAGTGCTACATGTGTGTTGAGGTTAACCGTGTTCGTTTATCCTATAATAAAGTAAGGTGTAGAATCTTCAAGAATCGTCAAGGAAAATAACCCTTGACACAACAGTGATATTCCAAAGCAGGTAAATTTAAAAGTTCCATTATCACTTCAAGCTGTCAGACTAAAAAAAAAATTTCATTTTTCTGTTTCAGGTCCTATTTAGCCATGATTTTGAAGTGCTTTTGTATATAGTGCTGTGTTTTAAATGCAATTTTAAAAGTGCAATTGGTGCAATAAGTGCGGTTACAATTATGTAATTCTAAGCCCTATGCCAGCATTGTCTGATACTACAGACATTATGCTGCTTTTAACATCACATGCATGGACCACTATAAGCTTCTACTTATTGAAGAGAGAATTATAATACAAGATATTAATTTTTAGTAATGATCCTGATGTTGTTGGTCAATAGTTAATTCAATTCTTCAATGACAGGGTTCGACAGAGAGATAATAGAGAAGATTCATGTTATTTTATCTTCATGACATGGAGTACGATAAGAAGAACTTAATCATCTTTGTTACTCTTTCAAGAATACTAGTGGTAATTATAATTTAAAAATTGTGTTAATGCGGGTGGACATTTTTACAAGAAAACTACAAGTTCTGTTATTGTTGTTTTCTGAAAACTTTAATATTTTGGAGTTTGGCGTAAACCAGAGACTGAACCGATAGATGGATTGTCATCAAATAGGGCTAAAAATCTTTGTTTTTTGTATCGTTCCAGACTGAAGCTGTTTTTTAGTTGAAATATTTTAGTTTACTATTTTTAAGTTGAGAAAATTTGATAAAATTCATGAAATTTGTTAAAATTAATTAATTTTTTTTCAGTTTTTATGAATTAAAAAATAATAAACCAAAATATTCCAATTAAAAAATAGCTTCAGTCTGGAATGACATAAAAAACAAAGAGTTTAAGTTTTATTTGATGACAATTTATCTATCGGTTCAGTCTCTGGCTTACGCCAAAGCAAAAAATTTGAGATAGTTATATCTCTGGATCAAATGGGTCTACAGAGTACAGTTTGGGCCCATTTGATCACAATAAGCTATAATATATATATTTTTAAAAACCCTTAATACTAAGGATTTTTTGTTTCAGGAGTTTTTTCAAAGGCAAATGATGGGGACCCACTTCAAGAGATGAGTGGATGAATTCAAATAAATGAAATAAAATAATTTACAACGTGCTCGGAATTGCGAGTGAGACAGAGTGAGTGTCGTGTGTACATATATACACAGTACGTATATATATATATATATATATATATATAAATCTATTATTTAGTACCTTTGAGACTTTTTTTCACAATGGTTACGGAAGTTTGAGACTTTTTGTGCACTTTGAGACCCGGTCTCAAAATTCCAGACAATATATCAGCACGGAATCGGAATTTTGAAACTTTTAAGGCGCTGATAAACAATATATATAGATATTTATTTCTTTAGTAAATTGTTTATCATATATGATTATTGTGAAAAAAACCCTTAAAAAGTCTCAAACTGACATTTTTATATATTTATATATATATACAGAGTACACATGTGTGTAACTGCGTACATATATACACAGAGCTACATCCTAAACTACAAATTTGTTTTGATACCCACTTGTAATAATAATTTCAAGCCATTACTAGTTTTTGTTTTATAACCATTTTAAGTTATGTATGGTATCGCGATTATATATATAACATAGTACTGCCATATTATTATTATTATTATTATTTTATTATGATTTTTTACAATAGTTTTAGCAATATAGTTCAAATAAAATAAAAAGAATTACTTTTCTTTGGCTAATATTTTTATATGACTTAATTTAGCGCATGCATTTTCATTCAAGCTTGCGCGAAATAAAGTTTTGTACATGGAGTTTCAAAAATTCTGTTTATTAGGACTTTAAATTCCAATAACAAAATTTATATTTAAATTTTGTTTGCTTTTCATAAAATTCTAAAATGAGCATATAAAAATAAAATAATAATAAAAATGAGCTAATAATGGAACAATAAATTAGTTAGGAGGATGCTAACTGCCAATGACTTGGCAGTGGTTTTATATATTCTAAGGATGGCCCTGAATTTTTTGACCCATCAATGAAATTATAAAGTTTGACATTCGAAATTTATTATGAAAATAAATAAAAATATTATTTCCCTTTTAATTTTTCTATCAAGTCCTAATCCACGATACACAGTCGTTTGGTGTTTGGCTTTTTTCGTACCTATGTATATTTACATTAAATAGATCTTACGATTTAAACATATTAAATTAATTTTATTTGCTATTTTTATTTATTATTTATTATTCATTAGTGCACTTTTATTTCACATTTACAATGCGGTTAAGTGAGATTGAGTTAAGGACGTTCGCATATTATTCGGCCAATTGGCAAGTAAAAGATAATTTTTCAAGTTTTCATTGTTATTCATTGAATTCTGAAAGATAAAGTACAGAAATCCTAACTGTAGTATTTCGCGTTTTGGGTAGGGTAACACAATAAAATATCATTTCCATACTATTAACTAAGTTTATTAAATAAGTATAATTGGATTGGTTCCGTTCAGTGCTCGGCTCAAGCGCGACTGCTTCCGTGTCGGGCGCGCCGAGGCTCGACAACCGAAAACGCTTACGTCGCAATCATTCACATACATCACACTAACCTCCCATAAGAATCGATGTATTTTACTTAAATTTCATTTTAAGACTTTTTCCCAAAATGTCAAAGAAAATATATTGAAAAAATTTTGGTTATCTAAAATTGTATCAGAATTATTATCATTATCTACAAAAACCTTATTAACTTTAAATTACTTTTGGAACCACCGAACGTCCTTAATGTTCGAAGACACTTTGAAACTCATCTTCATAATTTGACGATAAGTTTTCATTAACGCTATCGTTATATTTGTTTTCATTAATTACGACGGCAGTAACTCAATAGCGATGGCAAAGATCGTTAAAAAAGAGCGATAAATACTACTTTGCGTACGTTAAGTGCGATTATGACGCTCGATACATTTACGGAATAACCCCCCAGGGCTCGGTCCAATGGGGGGAATAGCTTCGTCTGGTCAGCCTTTAGCGAAAATGCCAGAAACGGTTTTGCTGTGCGAGACTTCCCTCGCCGTCAAAGTCCCGCCACCGCGAGAGTTGAGTCAGGCGGAAAGGTGTGTCTCTGGAGGTAGGTGCATACGCCAATCACGTCTCGACATCCCGAGGGAGAAATTTCTGGCTTGGTGGTGGTAGTGGTATCGTCAAGGCCCACGAAAAAAGGTGCCTCTCAACTGGCGGCCTTGGCTTCGGCCGAGCTACTGCCTTGGGCACCGCGCTGCACCAGGTGTTTGGAACCATCTTCCAAATGTATAATTCTTGAATTGTTTACTGCGGCTACGGCACTCCTCACATCTTTGCTATTATTCCTGAATTTTCGGGTAACCTTTCCGTTCAAGAGTGCAGAGGACAATGACGGACGCAGGAGGGAGCACTAAACTCTTCACTATACGGAATATCGGTTAACATGTTTACGCGACGATAAATCATTGAAATTTAGGTCTTTCGATAATCCTTTTGATAATACTTTCCGATTGACTCTTTATTGTGCAATTAGCTCACCCACCCAACCAAGATTCCAAAAGATTCCTCTTTACTACTGTACGTGATTGTTGTTCATCTTGTTGACACGCGTGTAATTCAGTTAATTTTAAATGCCATTTAAGGGACATAAAATTTTTTCACCGATGATGACGACGATGACGACGATGGTACAGAAATACAATTGCGAAAAGAGGTTGTCAGTAAACTACAAACATGATTTTTGGCGGAGCTCAGACAGAGAAGAAAATTACGTTTAGAAAGCAAAGATTTGATTATCATTGATTCTGATGACGATGATGAGATTCAGTGTTGGATAGAGAAAACAATGTGCCTAAAAAGATCAGTCAAGCTGTATAAAAAAAGGTGAAAGACAGAAGGAAAGTTAAGGATAATTTTATTGATTTTTCAACAAGAGAAAGTAGTCCTGATTGTTCCTACTATACACAGCTATGTCAAATCCTATTACGTCATAAACAAAATAATCCAGTGGTGCAAACTAAATGTACAGTAAAGGTAAATGAGAAAAAGAAAATTTTAATAATCTGTGATACTGACACTGAGCCTGATGATAATGACATAGAGAAACTTTGCTTTGATCCAGAAGAGTTGAAAACCATCAAAATTGAAAAGTAAAAAAATTGTAAAAAAACTGTCAACTGTCGTCGTCGGGATGGTTCCCCCGGAAACCACCTAAAGGAGGCAACTTGATTGATTGACCATTTTCACTGATGTGTACCTTTCTTCGCGCGCGCGAAAATAACGTAAATCCATGCTCCATACTGTCTAAAGCATCATCGTCATTCGAAACTTGATACTGTCCATATTTTCGACGGGGGTTGTTATTGGGTTATACTAAACTTTACTTTTTTTGAGTCGTCGTCCGAACGATTGGCATCGCGCAGCGACCTTGCTGCTCGAAGAAAACGCTTCCCGGGGACGCGGGGCAGCGCTACGGCCTGCCTCGCTGTAAATACGCGTCGGCCTTGGGCACACGTCCTCGGCCGAACACCAAACGTAAATACGAACGCGGCTCGCCGGTGTGAGCCGCGACTCTCGACCACGCGAGAGATTTCTGACGAGAGAGAGAGAGAGAGAGAGAGAGAGAGAGAGAGAGAGAGAGAGAGAGAGAGAAAGAGAAATTAATCTCTCGGCGCGTCGAGTGTGATCGATCCGCCGACCGATCGCGTACAATAATTCGGGAGTACTTCCTCCTGGGGAACGCTTTCCCTCCGCGCCTATCTTGCGAGCGCTGGCCAAGCGCTCGCCCGCAACCCCGGCTCGTGGAACGTCCGCGTCCCACCGTCCGCTCCTGCCTGGAAGACGCTCGCCGTCGCAAGGATGCAGCTGCACACACTGCACTGCACCCACCGTCGAACTCACACACGCGCAATTCGTTCGGTAACACCGAGGAAGATTCGTTGCGGGCACACTCGATGTGTTCCGGTTCGCGGCCGCGGTCTCTCTCCCGAACATTCGGCACGCGCGCGATCTTCCCGCGATCATTTCTCCCCGCGCGTGCCTATTGTCCGGGAGCCGCTGCCTCGCCCGCGGCAGCGGTGAAACTAAAACGTAAACAACGCGAAGAGACGAGCGAACGATTTAATATCGTCACTCGTCACAAAATTTACAATCGATTTCTCCTCTTTATAAAGTAGAAAACCATACAATTATCATTACCATTAAATCTTTTAAAAGATTAAAAAGTACATTTTACTTTTTTAAAAGAGTAGCAAATGTGCGTTTTAATCAATTTTTTACTTCTTGTAACTTTTATATTCTTCACATTTGACTCTTTAGGCTTTAGAGTTTATACGTTTATTTAAATAATTAAAACATTTCAATGAAATAAACACAAAAAGAGTTACCGGATTTTCGCGTCAACGGACGGGCAGGCACATGCACTCTCCGCTTTCTGTGCGCCGCGCACCCGGGTTGACCCCAGGCTGGACCGCGGGGAGGTACCCGGTCATCCCAGCCCATTTTTTTTATTTTTTTTTTTTTTTTTTATACATTTTTTATTTTTTTTTGTTTTTTTATTCATTTATAATTTTTTTTTTTTTTTTGTAATTTTTTAACCTTTTTGAGTATTTTCAAATTTTTTTTTGTGATTATTTATTTTCTATCTTTTTTTGTATTTGTGTAATTTAAAATTTTTTTTTGTACATTTTCATATTTTTTACTTTTTAACTTTTTTTTTCTTTTCTTTTCTGTTTTTTTTTTTTTTTTTTTATTTTAATCCGAGTCGTCGGATATGGTTATTACCTCGTTCACTATTATTGGCACGTTGAACAATTCTGCCCTTTCGGTCTTGACGATTCTCCTGCTGGGTAATGTTTCGTCGTTATCCGAAGAGCAGTCTTGTGCGCTGGAGGCCGTTGAACTCGAGGAGGTACGCATCGTTTGGCGGTGGCGGCTGCGTTTACCCGATTGAGCAGGTTCTTGATGTTCCTCCACACTCTCTTGTTCGTCGTCAAGTTGCTCTTCATTCTCCTCAGTTGGTAGGTCAGCTTCTTCTTCTTCTTCCTCTTCATTTCCGTCACGGTTTCGAAGGGGGTGCACTGGAATCGATGGATCGTGAAATGGGAGCGTGTAATACTGTAGACACGTGTACACATTTTGAAAGACCTCGTAATCCGGTGATTGCTCGTCTATGGTGGTTAAAATTGCAGGAGCAACGACACCGTCGTTAATTAGACTCCAGGGGTATCGACGTCTACATGGTCTCATCAATTGCTCCATTCTCGAACGGATCTCCTTCACCGCAAACTGTCGAGGAAAAAGCTTACTCTTCAACGCGCAAATGAACGTATCGCAGCGATAATGGCCAAAGCAAGTATCGTCGCGAAATGCCTCTAACAAATATTTTATCAGACGAAAGTCGTCCTGTCTACTAAATTCTGTCTCGTCACGACGTCCTCGTGCTATCCGTACAGGCACATTTTCCCGCGTCTCTACAACCGCTGCGACCAATCGCATCTCCTCGCGGAGGTTACCTGGCAGTTGTTCCATACCGAAAATAATGAAAAATTTTAATCGGGAAAGCAGGAGAGCACGCACGCGAGCGACTGACCCGTTCAAGAGCGCAGAGCAGAATGACGGACGAGGGAGGGAGCGCGCAACTCCACACCGTACGGAATAGCGGAAAAAAAAGTTTACGACGATAAATGATCGAAATTTATGTCTTTTGATAATCCATAGAGACGGTTAGGCTTCCTTTAATGTTCTCGACTTAAAAAAAGCGTGGGAGGCAAATCGTTGAACAATTTAGGCCCATTTTTAACAAAAAACCAATTTCAAAAGTTTATCACGATAAATGGATGAAATTCACGGGTATCGATAAACCATAGATATGTTTGGAGCTACTTTGATGCCCTCGATTGAATAACAACGTGGGAGCCCAATCGTTCGTCAATTTGTTTCGTATCTCCCAAAAGAAGGGGTTGGAAACGTTTCTCTCGCGATAAATAGATGAAATCGAAATTTATTG
>JAWWEO010020177.1:0-11122 GCA_035582975.1 Ormyrus labotus | reverse complement strand
TAAATGATTAAATATGTAAGTGCCAATATATGATTACCGATTTCATTGATTCAATGAAATTTTTTTCTCAGTGTACCTTCTACGTTTGGATGAATTTAATCAATACTTGTTTTTAGTCCAAAGTTTTTTGTTCAAGTTCATCTTTTGAGAAACACCATAATTAGCACCTTCCAAAACGTTAATAAAATCTAAACTAAAAGAATTTCGATAATCGTTAACGTTTTCCTACTTGAACGAAATTTAAAACAAATATCAAAAACAGAAAAATCGTGGGCGCAATCGGCCACGTCCAAAGTCCAGAATGTGAGCACACTCGAGAATCGCATCTTTCAAGCGTAAACACGGATAGAAAGATAGAGCGTCGGTCAGAGGGAGCGTCTTAATATCCCCGAGAGACTGCCGAGATCAGATATCCACTCCGGGAAATCTACGGGGGCTGCTTTTCGCACCGGCGGCTGCTATCTATTCAATATGCCTCCATTATTCGGCCGCCGATAAGCCGACCCCAAGCGGTCCAGACGGGGGCGGCAGGGCAGATACAGACGCCGCGCCAAGTGTTTTTCTGGCCCTGCACGGCATACGTTCGACGCGATCCGAGTCGCACGCCTCTTATTCGGGTTTATCGGCTTCGCCTCTTTCGGTCTTTGCGTCCTTAATTGAGCGGCAATTAATTTTTCTCTTGTTTTTTCTTAACGTTTTTTTGCAAATTTTCAACGTGCAATAAAAGTCAGTACAACAAATTTTTATTGGCGAATTTTTGGAATGATTTCCGAAACAAATATCCGAGGCAGTCGAGAATTTCGAGCAAATCTGCAAAAACTACATCGGCATATACTAAACGTACGAAAAAGGCCAGTGCAAACGATTTTCGAAACTCGAAAGGCGTTCGCATGTTCAAACTTCTTGAGTTACTTTGCACACGTACGAAAGGCGGTCGGTCGATCGACTGTGTTGGATTTGTTGGTGGTGTGTTGAACAAATGATTGCGCGGTCGGCGCGGCTTTGGAAAAACTTGACTGCGGCCGAACCGTTCGCTCACCTATTCTTTTCCAGCTCTCTTCGCGCCAAGATTCGTTTTCGTAATTTAGAAAGGAACGAGAGCAAACTTAAAGTTACGTTTAGATTTTTTGGATTTTTATAGAATGTATTTTCGAGAAAGCTAATAATCCAATAATAATATTATTCGATTCGCGTTACATGTTAAAAAGGAGTATTTTCGGTATTATACATTTACCGACGGAAATCATTTAATGTTTAGTTAGATCATAAATGAGGAATACGGAAAACATTTTGAAGTAAATTTGACCGGTCTTAAATAATTGAAATTTAATTTTATCAACTGCAATTGTTTTAGGTAATTGCGCTAATTAAAATAAAAGTATATAACCGTGTTCAATTGTTAATTTGCTTTTTCGATTTTTATAAGCTCTGCATGTAATTGATATCCATTATCACCAATTGTCCTTAATGACATACCGTGAATATTCGCTGTTTACGTGCTCCAGCGCACTTTTACATTATTATCCGCATCTACATTTTATAAACTAAATGTAAATGAAGTCGAGAAGGAGGTTACCTCAATTTTCGATCTCGGCGCGGCCTTTTAAAAAGCGCAACGAGAAAATTTGACTCGAGCGAAAAGCCTTTCGTCAACTTTTCCCACAGGTCATCGAGGGGCCTCCCCCGAGCTCCTGCAGCAAAGTGGCTCGAAAGTACGTCCGTCGACGGTAAGAAGAAAGAGCCGCTCGGGATACGAGAAAGACGCATTGCCCGGCAAACACGCACGCGACGCTTCGAGTGCCCGATGCCGAAATATTATGTTTCGGCAAACAGACGAAAGTGGAGTACAAATACGCGCATGTGCGCGCGATTTTTTTTTTTTTTTTCGGCGAGCGGGAGGCCTCGACTTGTTGACGCTTTCAATCCTCGTCTCCTCCGTGGGTGGGAGTTGCTTCGGCCCGTGTTTGTGTTTACTCGCGCGCGAGACAATCGTCGAGGAGTTTTTCATTTCTCTGTAATGTCATTGACGTTGCGAGCGGAGTAACAGTCGAAATTCTGATGAATCTGCTTACTCTTTCATATTCAAGGAGTCAGTAAAAGTGTCTCGTCAATAATTTATGAAAGCCAATAAATCAAGCACAAGCGAAGCTGAAGTGGTCCAACGCGTGACTCAGTTTTGTAACGAGCCACCTAACCAATCATTATTACCCTCGCGAGATGACTGCGTTTCTTCAACGCGTTCTTGATCCTTTTTCGATTTCGGGAGGAAAGAAAGCTCGGCAAGGGCGATGCCTAGAACAGGTCCCCGACTCGGTTGTCCACGGGCGTCGCGCCGGGCGCATAAACCAGCCGGGCGACGGCGGATAAGCGAGAGAGAGCGCTCGAGGGCTCCGAGGAGCGGGTGGGCGATAATTAAGCCGGCGCGCGGTTTGTCGCGCTAATGAGGAGATTATCCTGGGGGCCGAGAGTCATGCGCGCACGCTGCGAATCTCATTAATGAAATTATCTTAATTGCCACTCTTACAAATCAATCATAATCTCTTTTAATTATCTCGCGCGCGGCGAACTTTTCCGCCGCCGCTAATAACTTTGAAATTTGCGCGTCGAGCCGTCGTCGAGCGAGGAGAGGAGAAAAATGACGACGCGCCGCGGCAGCTCCGACGAAATCGCATACACATCCCCACATCCACGCACTCCACCCTCGGCGACGAAATCAATTGAAGAAGCACCGCCGGCATAGTTGGCGGCGGCGGCGGCGCGCCGAGAGTAAGATCGCGGCACGCATGTCGAATGAGCGACGGATGTCTGCGCGTCGCGGCGCGGCGCTCTATTAATTCCGGCTGTTACGGGCCGCGTCGCGGCGCATCTCGCATGCGGGCCACGATCGTTTTCGCGTTTATTAAGTTGAAATCGCCCGGGAGAGGCATTCCCGCCCGATTCAATGACGCCCCCGGAGAGATTTTATAAGGCCTCCGCGGAATTCCGCGCCGATCACGACCTCCATTAAATCTCCGCATTTCCCGGGGAAGGATGGCCTTTCTGATTTAAGGGAGATATCGGAATGGCTGTTATGTCAAGTGTTTTTCCTTTTGAGCCAAGCCGTCGTTCGGATATTCATGAATTTCATGATCTTTACATTGAAAACACTTTTTAGGGATTTGATGTAATGAAACTCTGATGATGAAGGAGTCCTTTGCTTTAGTCTATGGGCAATCAATGAATGATTGCCTCGCTGTACAGTGGCGCCACCAATATAACAGCTGCGTTACGACCGGTGATGCAATACTTGTTATACAATCTTATTTTCGCACAGCTTGCAAAATGAACAACACTTGAGTGTCATGTTTTTTTTAAATTCTAAATAACTATTTTTTGAGTTACCGCGATCAAACTTAAAAGAAAAAATATTCAACAATAAACTTGAAACTCCTTCAATGTTTTGAAGCAAGTTTTCACGTTACTTACAACATTACTTTTAAATAACTTGCATTCCAAATGTCGAACTCCATTCCATTGCACGCGAAACCGATCCTCGAACGTCCAGCACTATTTCTTAAAAATCACCAGCACAACTGCGCACTCGTATTAGCCGCGCTCCTCTCCCAGACTCGCAGGCAGCCAACGCCGAGCGAAATCCGAGGCCGAGGTGAGCGCACATCCTTCGCGGAGTATAAGGAGCCCGGCGACTGAGCCGATACTCGCCCCCGAGTTCGAAGGTGGACGCGGCAGAGGAGAAAGAGAGGAGCGGCGGCCGCGGCGGCCGACGAGCGTCCGTCGGCATCTTAATGACAGTCCCGCGGCTGCATCTCCTAACGGCCGCTGCTCTCGTAAATTTCGCCGCTGCTAATTGCGCTCGGGAGGCTTATATTTATTTAGCGGGGTGGGGAGGGCTTTTTATTTATGCGCGCGCGTGCGATCATTTTTATCGGCGGGGCTTTTTCTAGCCGGTGTGCACTCTCGCGGGGCCAGACATTTTTATAGCCGCGCGCATCGGGACTGTCGATCGGCTGATTATACGTTAATTAAGGAGAAGTTTTTAGGGGCATTGTTGCGGCGTCACTGCTCGACACCGGCCTAATGAAAATGATGCATCGGCCAGCGACGAGTGCAGTTTCGTTGCTGCGCGTATTTTTCCGCTGAGTTACGAGACACACGAGTATTTAATGCTTGCTTTGAATATATAAGAACTAATTACCCGATGGAGGGAAGAGATAGCAGGTAACTTAATGCTCATTGCAAGATAGGGCTAGTAAAAGAGCTTTTTTTTTTCAAAATGTTCTGGTTTCTCGTTGGTCCTGGGCATATTATCGATTACCAAATTAATTTTACGCCGTGCAAGCAGTTTGCTAATAAAGAGTAACTGCATAATTTGCTCGAGGATCTCTAATTAAAATTCGCTTGACAATAAGTACACCGATCAGCGCTCGAGTATCATTTACGTAACGAGGAACTTCCGACTCGGCAAGCTGTCCCAAAGCCGGTCCCCTCCCTCCCGCATTAAAAGGTTAATATCGCAGGCAGCTCACATCCCGCGCTCTCTCCTCTTTTCTTCTTCGGTCCTCTCCGCAGCGCTTCCAATAAATCTCGCGCTCGCATTTCGCATTGCGCGCGCATGCGAGAGTTGCGTGCGTAATTAATGCCGCGCGCGCCCTCGCGGCAAAAAGCGCATTGACGCACGTCGACAAAACGGCCTGTTACGACGTGAGAACTGCATTGTCCGCTGTCTTCGCCCCGGCCGGGAGGTCGTTTATTATATTTCATATTTTCTTCGGGGCTTTTTGCCCGTGTTGGCTTAACGGTGAGGCTCGTTTTCACATAATTAATCGCTCGTCAATTATAGTAGAGACGGATTAAATTATTTCAATTTTCTTTTGCGCCGGGTTTTGCCCGCTGGAGGGTATAATCTATTTCAATTTACGAGAGTTGATTCGATTAGCGTTGTTCGAATGACAATTTATGGCCCGCTCAAATTATTAATGAGAGTAACGAAATAATTCTTCCGCTGAGTAGTTTTGATTTATTAACTTGGCCTTTTTTCCTTTGCGCTCGAGTTCCGCGTACACCCAATGTTCCCCTTGTCTTCGTCCTCCAATGTTACCGAGAGCTTTGTTAATAATAAAACTGTCGATTTCCTGCAGCTGAAAGCACAGCCATTCGGCGGAACTTTTTTCTTTACTTTAACTGAATAAAGCAAGTAAATAAATGACAAATAAAGTTTTACGGCACAAGCAAAACGAATCCAAATGACAAACTTCGGGGTGTCAAAAGACCGGGGCTGCTTTGAAGCAAGAAAAAGGCGCCCTCGGAATCCATGCCTCGAGAAGGCCCCGGACCCAAAGCTAAGCAAAGTAAAAGGAGAAGCTCGCCTCAACGGGGGCTTGCCATACTCGTCATCGCGATCTCGCGAGAGGAGGCACGCGTCCCCCGTCGAGAAGAGCCCCGGGAATGTTATCGCATTGTATCGGCCGTGTTTTCGTTCGCGGCCGCGGGTCGTTACACTCGGAAAAAGCGATTTGATTTAGTGCCCAGGCAAAGTCTTATAGCTGGAAATTTTAATCAGCGCTCGCGGCAGCGCCTTTCTCCGTCGTTTCGTTGTGCGCGCGGCGGCCCCTGCTTAATCGATATGTTCGCGTATGCGCAGCTCGGAAATTAAATTTATTGCGCCGAGCGCTCGTCAGAAGAAATCTGCAGCGCTCTCTCGTCCTTTGCATATTGAGCGGATCTGCCGGTGAGCGAAGAGGAGACGCATGAGGTATTGACATTTTTTTTTTTTCGAGATTCGTCTACTTCGTATTGGGCTAATTGGTTCGCTACTTTTTTCCACTCGAGCGTACTGCACTTTTGCTCTGTTATTTGGAAAAATTTTTCTGTATTAAATTCGTTTCTTAAAAATACGAGGGCAAACGCTACTTTTCTCAAAATTAATTGGCTTAAAACACAGTTGAGACGTTTAGAAAAAAGAAACGAGTGCTTCCCCTCGCCGTGAAGTTTAAAATCCTATCAGACTTAATAGGGATCGCCTTGCTGACAAATGTAAGCGTTAGTAACGCTAAGGGTTCTGCCCATTTCGTTTAGCTCAAGTCTGCTAATGCCATTAAAAATTCAACGATCTTTAACATCAAGGGGAAAATTGGTTAAGCATAACGGGATTTCGAGCCGAAGAGGGTATATACGGCCTGCGAAATGTTTTTTACGAACTTTCTAAAAGTACTTACTCCCAAGCCAATTTTGTGCTGAATAACTTCTTATTTGCTACTGATTTTTAAATGTAGTCATTTTCTTCTTATTTATGAAAACCGTGAATTTATTCAAGCTGAAAACTAACAGTATGTATACTGCATAAAAGTTAATGGGAACTCCTTTGCAAATAAGCATCAGTCGTTTTAATTAATTGTTGACATTGGTCACATGTTTGGCGATAAATATGCAAAAGCAAATTTCGGCAATTACAGAATCAAGTTTATTAAAATTGGATAAGAATAATTTTGAGCTAACAAATCCTGCATTATTCATGGCAATAATGAAAATGATCTTGTACATCCTAAAACATCGCTAAACTCCGAAGAAAAAGCCCGAAATCACTATAATCAGTTTTCTTTTTTACGGGGAAAAAAATTTTATAATATTATTTCCGCGAGTCGACCGCCGCTACGGTTTGACTAATCGGCCATCGGACCTGTAAGCACACTTATGTTCTCGTAATAAAGATCGGCTGAGATAAAGGATAAATGGCGAAAGAAAGGGTCCCGAAACGGGGAATAAAAAGGAGGAACGCCCAGAAAAAGGGCAGAAGGCACACTCAACATAATGCGATCGAGAGGTTTCACCTGACTATAAATATTATCGGCGCCTCTTCTCTCTCCTTCTTTGTGCGTCTCGCTGGAAGTAACCGAAAAATGTGTTGCAGTCAGATAATGCTCGAAAAAAATGTGTTTCGTAAAAATTCGCCTAGATTCCTCGGTTAGATATGCGTCAAGATTCGTGTTCAAGTCCAAGATATTGAATTATTTACTCGGTATAAAATGTTCTTAGCTAATTTAGACCGAGTTAATTGCACTAAATTACTTTTAGTACAAGGCATTAATTAAATATTAACGTTCGATGCAAGTTTTTGATATCGTCTCTTCGCGCGTGAAAGATTGCAGTCGATTTTTGCGCTTAAAGGCCCTTCGCGAATTTCCATACAAGTTTTCTCTTAAGAACGATTTTCCCCGACACGAGCGGAAACATTGAAAAGTTTACAAAGCAACCGGCCATCAGTAACCGCAATATTTCACGCTCCTTCTTACCATCGCTCTGACTCATACGGAGCGCGCGATCTGCAGGCGCCTACGTGAGGCGATTGCTAAAATGAAGGAGAGCCGAACGAGAGAACCTAGCATTATCGGCACTTAGGACGCGCTAAGTCGTCCGCCGCTCGACATCAATCAACGGCGGCGGCGGCGGCGGCGGCGGACACCTGGTTCGATGCTATCGCTCGCGCCGGTGTTCGACGGGCTGCCCGCATCGATTGCGGATTTTCGCGAACGACCGGACTGAGCGCCCGAATTTTAGCTGCTTAATCGCCCTCGAAGATTCGCTTTATTATCGCGGTCCGAGGGTTATACTTGATTCTTCGTATGCCGCAACTGCCAGGTTCACTTTTATTACTGATAAATTTCGCAACTCTTGGTACATTTAGTGCTCGGCAAGGTGTTTCGTCGAGTATTTAATAAAATTTATAATTCTCGCAGGAAATATATCGCCCCAAAGTTCTTTTCGTAATAAAGTAATATCTTTCGGCGAACCCCGGTAAACGGACGGGACTAAGGACGCGGTAGAACACTGCTTAGACGGCCCGCGAACCCGCAAGCTAGCAGCCATCGCCACCTAACCATCGGCACTCGGTTAAGACTCCTCGAGGACACGTTGATCCGAAGGCCGCGAGAACACTTCGGCGACAGCTGATCTGCGCTTCGCTCGGAAACGCACACAAATTTCGCAAACGGCCGCAAGCATTCTCCGCTGGTTCTACAAGCGGTTCGCGCCGTGTCTATCTCGCGCCCGGGGATCCATCCCGTGTTCTTCGGCTTGTCCGCGCGAGCCGGACAAGCTGCAGCCACTCGCCGACACGTCCTAATACCCATCGCGACTGAATTGAGAGAGAGAGCGAGAGAGAGAGAGTGAGAGAGAGAGAGAGCGCGAGAGAGAGGAACTTACTAAGCCTTTAAACGGATTACCAATTAAACGCAGTATGCTCGCTTGGATTGTACCTTCGCTGGAAGACGACAGCATATAGGTGGTGGGATCTTTCGTGGGGTGAAAGCGAATGCTGATTTCTTTTTATTCTCAACTTGGTGAAGTGTCCGCTAGAAGTAGGATTAATTGCTTTCTTATTTTTATTGTGAACAAACGTAAAGTTTTACGTCTAATTGTAATTAATAGACTATAAATACAATGAAATGATGTTCAATAGTATGAAGCAAAAACTAAGAATCGAATTAAACAAACTACTACTATTTAGCAAAATTTACTTGTCTTTATTTCAATTAAACTGAACATCTTATCTATTTCTGTATTGATAATTTATCGAAATTGATAAGTATTTACGGGGATTCCCGATTTTTGACATATAAAAGATAAATAGATGTACACACGTGCACATATAGTATGTTATCTGTTTAGTGACACGTTTTATTAATCAGATTCTCTGCGATAAATTACTTCGATGCTTTGAATTGAAGATTAGTACCGTACGTTTGCTCATAAATGTACGAGCTCTAATTCGGAGAAGATCAGCACTTGTATAAAATACATTAATGGATAAAAACTTCAATTAAAGTGAAACATGAAGTCGATATATCTGGAAACTGGCATTATTTGTCTTTTGTATTGTTTTATAAGTAAGTGATTAATTTTAATTTATTATTACGCATTTTATTATTCAGCAGATTTACGTGTTTCTCAAAGTTATTTACAAAAGTTTGAAAATATCATTATAGACATATAAAGAAAAAGAAACTTTTTTCAAAATCTCACGTCCTATTAATGAAAACTTTTTTTTACACAGGTTTCGTTGCAGCAGACATTATAAAAAAAGATAAATTTCAGGCACCTTCAAATCCTGCAGATTGCATAATTGATATAATCAAAAAAGATACATTTCAGGCATCTTCTAACAAAGGTCCTCTTATTTATAAATATTCATCAAATAATTTACCGCATTTCCGTTATCCTTATAAAGATGATTCTTATTGCATTTATAACCCTGATCTTAATGATCAGGACATTCGATTCTATTTGTCCTGCCCCAACCACTACATAAAATTTGAGCCCGAAATATTAACTACAACTTCTAGTTCAACTTTTTTGACGTTTTACAATGACTTTTCGGATACTGATTATTTCAAGATACATAAATATGGAAGATTATTTCCAATTGATCATGAAAGTGGCACTCACGTAGAATGTTCCGATATGCCAGTTTTTACAATGAGAAACGAAACATCATATTATGATGCATATGGATCTTACTCAGTTGGCTTTAGAATCAATGTCATCGATTTTCTTCAAACATGGAAATTCAATACCTTATATCTTAAAAGTAAAGAATTCGTTGCTTATGCAACAGCTACAGTACTTTCTATAATTGAAAAAAGACCAGTAGATTATACATCTTATGAATATCAAAAAGGCTCGGTTTATCAGAAGAAACAAATTGACTTTTCCGAGATTTATTCTAAAGAGTATCAAATAAAAAAATTCAAAGAAGTTTACGAAGATGATACTTTAGTAAACGGCTACTTTTCAGGTAAGTGATTAAAAATTACATTTATATTCACTTTTTAAAATTTTATAACTCTGTTGTTCCAGATAATGTTTTGGTGAAGGCCCAATTAATTTTCCAGGATGACCTATTTTATATTCACCAACAAAGAAGTACATTCTATTACGAAAATACATACCCGATGTGGAACAGTATTAATGAAGGTAACTGGAAATTAATCGGTCAGATAATTCGACAAACGGCCGATGAAAGCGATTCAGATTTACTGATTCGCGTAGCGGCTTTCAACTCCAACAAAATCCCAATAAGATTAGGAGCAACCGAAACTTCGCCCGACTGGATTCGCGTACCGGCGATTTTCAGCAAATTTGTTTACGATCCGAAAAATCCATCATCATCGTTGCGACAAGGTCTACTATTTAACGTTGCCAACGATCCTTTTTTAACACTTAAAGATCTAGAGAAATTAGTGTTGGAAGATTTAAAATTATGTTCAAAACTAATAGATTATAGTGACATGTATCCACAATTTTTGGATTCAAAAAAAGGTTTAACTGTTTGTTGCAGTTATTACGACATTGAACAGTTCCCATTGGAAAATTTACAATAAATAACTTTTTTATAATATAAAAAAGTAGGTATTTTTTATTACCCCAACCCCAGATTTCTCTGTTAGAAATTGGAAGATTTAAAAGCTCACAAATATATTTTTAGACTATAAATTAACCAGTTTAACAGTTTATTTATAGTATCAGTAGTCTTCTTAAAGGAAACATATAAAACTCAAACTGTAGATAAACATTGAGTTTGGATTAATTGATAGTATATGTAAAAAAAAATGTTTGTAGAAATACCTACAATCATTTTATTAACCATAGCAAAGAGCACTGCCGCATTCAATAAAATCCAGTGATTTGGAAACATAACAATTCGCCTCCTGAGAACCGCGGAGAAAGGAACGAGGAGAAAAAGTATCGTCTGCAGGCTGGCTCTGAGAGCAAGTTGAATCGACTTTAGTCGAGTGAATGGAGCCCCCGCGGAAAATATGTCAATCAAAGAACGTCGGAGCGCCTGACAGCCCTCGGCATCTGTTGCCAAAATCTCTGCGTGACTGCGTTAACGAGATCGTGACTCTCTTTGGAACGCACGCGGTGCCACTCTCCTGCTAATTCTCGTACGCGACGTTCCATTTCTAGTCTCGGGGATTATGCGTCGCGAGGACAAAAGAGGGTGACACCGGGCCCCTGGATTCATGTAATCGAACGTGCCCATTGCGCGATAGAGTTACGCAGATCAACAGCACTCGCGTGGTAGATAGTCGGTAGTCTGCACTGAAAAATTTTTACTTTAATTTGA
>JAWWEO010020176.1:0-11124 GCA_035582975.1 Ormyrus labotus | reverse complement strand
AAGGTGCCGGGTAGCTCTGCGGGAGTGCGTAGGTCGGCAGACAACCGCTGCACGAGTGACTTATACAACAAAACAATTGGCGATTTAGTTTAATTGAACCTTTATTGTCTTCACACACTTTAAGTAACTGGGCGCCAGCCCAGTGCAGCGCACCGCACTCGCCGCGAGCACATACACAACAGCCGCGCGCACAAGTGCAAAGAACGAAATTCGGTATTCCGATAAATTTTACTAGGGTGCGAGTAGTCCCGCAGCACCACTTACAATAAATCTTGCGTCTCCGCACAAAAACTTCAATAGCCGTAGCCACGTGGCTGAACAAATCCGGATCTAATATTCTAACACAAAAATGTGCAACCGCGCACTTTAACTGATCCTTGTAGAGTGATGGCGGAGCTTACGCGAGCGTGCGATCGCTCCTCCGTCTTCACTGCTAGCGCCGGCGCACTCGCTCGCCGCAGCAGCGCTGGGAGCTGAGATGCGGTTAGCCTCGCCGCGCGCGGCAGCTCTCCAGTGCTGAGTGATGCCGAGTGAAACTGCTGCAGGATGTCATCGATAAGCTGCTACGATGCTAGGTAAGTCTACTCTTCGTTCCAATAACTTAATTAATACGCTAACAATAGCTCATCTCTCCTCTTCTTTCTGTTTCAGGTGCTGTAGTGGGCGCAAAGCTGCAAGGCTGACTTCAAACTGAGATGCAACCTTCGACTCGGGAGAGAGTTGTCCGTGCCTGGGAGTCAGATTTTCTCCCAGTTCCATGTACTGCTGCTGTAAGCCAGGTAAGAATACAGCTGTAAGTCTCTATTCCGAGTGGCTGTAGTACGGATGTCCTGTAGTTGTAGTTTATGTGCAACTTTTCCTGTGTCGATCTAATCTCACTTTCCTGTGTTGATGTTTGTAGTGTGATAGGCCTACTCTTAATATGGCAGAGTAAGAAACTCTCTTCTATTAATCTACGCAACATTCTAATACATAATTCTTCACAGATGGTTTTGATGCTGTTCGAGCCCCTTCATCCCATGGCGCAGATAACAGGATCAGCGCAGGGAGTTCCATGCGCCTGGAGTTGCTGCCAAGAGTGAGGAAGGTACGAGGGTCACTACAAGGAGCTTACGATCAGCAAGTAACGAGGTAAGGTTCAATAATCTACTTTCCAGCAGTTCTTCAACATTATACTACTGTTAGGTTGTAGTTTCTCTTCGCACATTGCTAATGCCTCTTATTTTTGTAGGTAATCCCTTCGGTTGGTGCAGCAAGTCCCCCCCCCCCCTCCCTTATTAATACCAATAAATTAGACTCGAGTTGGTGTGTACTCAGGGCGAGCAAGGCCTGGGTCCTGGATGGGACTTTCCAGGATTCAGGATTTTGTTATAAAGAGCCTAAGTGACAGGCAGTTTGGCCCGGGCCAACTGTTCTGTCATAATGTTTATAAACAACGTTATATACATTGGAAGAGTTTTAGCTTATCGACTTTTCTCACCTAGGCAGGATTGACTGAGGTTTTTCAAGCATTTACATTCAGCACGTCAACAGGAAATTGAAGGTATGTTATTTGCTTAAAAACTTAAAAAATGTTAATATAATTAATATACTTTGTATAGTTTAAATTATAGAAGAAGTTTCAAAGGAGATGAAGTGAATTTTTTTTGATTCACAAAACAATAAAAAACTCCAAAAATTTTGATTCATAAAACAATAAACTTTAAAGCTGTTTTCTAGAAACACCTTTTTATTGCTTACTTGTATTAAAAGTTCTCTGCTTCTCTTGTTGAACCCGCTTGAATATATTGGACATGTAACAAAAAAATAGATTATTTTTCACAAAGTATGTGAAATCAACTAAAATATAATTTAAAAATGAGTTTATACTTATCTGACTAAAGCCCCGACAAGCTGCATCGCCTTGATTGTAAATTTCAACAACATAAAAAGTAAAAAATTTTTATTTTGTAGTCTAACCTATATGTCAAACCTTCTGCTAACTGGACACTACTGACTGTAACGTCTTGAACTAAGCTGCAGGTGGTAGTCGGATCGATCATGGATCAGTACGACTATCTCTCTCACTCTTATGGTGAGCAGAATATTTTCAAATTTAAATTTAAATTTAAATTTAAAATAATGTTCTGGCCTTATAAATAATTTAAAAAAATCGAATAAATAACGTTTATTCTCTCTGAACCTAAAAAAAGTAAGCAAGATTAAGTTGCTTGATAGTAATTTAAAAAATAAATCTGTAATAATAATATAAATAAAATAGAAGAGAAGTGGTAAATAAAGTGTGCTAAAAAAGTGTAAAATAAATATAAAAATAATATAAAAAGTTAAAGTAAATTGATCAAACATAAATTTTCAAAACCAAATCAATTTACAAATTGAGATTATTAAAATAAAACTAAATATAAATCTAAACTAAAACTAAAATTAAATATGTAGTTGAAACTGATTATAATCATAGCAATAGTAATTATTTTTATTAATAATTTAAATTGTACATAATTATACGAAAAAACTTTTTCCAAATTTTTGTGTATAACTTTGGAACTGCGGCGAATTTTAATACCTAGTTTGCGGCAAAATATTCTTTAGAATATTTGCTATGAAAATATGAAATAAAAAAAAAATCAATTTTTTGAAAAGTTAAAGGTGTACACCACCCTTAAAACGTCAGCCCTTAACCATTGAACCCCATATCTTTAAACCGTAAACCATCAAACCTTAAAACGTTAAACGGTAAACTCTTGAACTCTAAATCCTTAAATCCTAAACCCTAAAGTACTAAACTCTTTAGCCGTAGCCGTTTAAGTGTTTAAGAATTGTTTTCGAGTTTTTCGGGGATACAAGGGTTTTAAGTTACAGAAGTTAAGAATTTATGGTTAAGGATTTCAGGATTTAGGGTTGAACCTTTTAAAGTATAGAGTTCAAGGGTAGAAGGTTTAATGGTACATGATTTAACATTTTAAGGTCTAAGAGTTAACGGTTCAAACGTGCGAAGTTTAAGGTTTATAGTTTTAGGATTTAAGGATCTAGGTTTAGAGAGTTTACGGTTGAAGGAAAAAGGTTCTATGATGAAGGTTTGAAAGCTTATGGTTCAAAGGTGTAGAGTTTAGAATTCAACGGTTTACAGTTTAAGAGGGTTATATATTGAAAAAAGTTCCAAAAATCAATTTTTTTTATTTGAATTTTTGATTCTATACTCTATTCAAAAAGTAGAAAAAAAGGGGTTCTGACAGTACAGATTGGCACTTAGGCTCCTTAAAAACGCTCTGGATCCTGGAGAGTCACACCGGGACCCAGATTGCGCCCTCCCAGAGCACACACCCACGCGAAACTTATAATAATTAGAGGGGGAATCCACTTTTGGGGCACTGGTGAGGCAGCATACACCTTTAAAGCAGAAAATGGATTAGTAATTGGTATAAACTGGTGAGTGGCGCAGCTGATAAATTAAGCCGTTATGCACTACTCCATTAACCTGTAACAAACTACAGTCTTGATTTCGGCTACACTAAGAAAAGGAAGCTTACCACTAAGCACTTACTTAGTTACAGCGAATTGAAGAGGCAGGAGGTCGCCCTACAGCAAAGTCGTCATGCTCGAGTCTGCAACTCCGCCTTTCTCCAGTTTCACTGCTACTGCATCTGTAACATAAAGAAAAGAGAGAAATAAGCTCTCATTAGCTGGGTTATTAAAGCTTCCATTACAGCAGATTTTTATAAATAATCTGTTTATTACACATTAATATTAGTCACTCGTGCAGCGGTTGTTTGCCGGCCCACGCGCTCTCCTGAACTACTTCGCATTTTCCCCTTTTCCTTCCATCCTACAGAGTTCCCAAATTCCTCTTGTACAGTTTTGCCCAATCCCGGCAAAACCGTTACAGTGTTTAAGGTTTAGAATTCAAGTCTTAAAAGTTAAAAGGTTTTCTGGTTTATGGTTTAAGATTTTATGGAGGTATAGAGTTAAAGGGTTATTCGGCAACGGACCGCAACCTCAAATTTCGGTAAAAAAAATCGAAACACCGCGTTGAAAAGTTGTAGGGAAAGAGTTGTTCTGTAAGATACTTGAATAGTGCTTAAAACAGCGTCTTTCGCACTTTAAGGTTAGGATATCTAAAAAATCTGACGTGCTGGGCAAAATCTGAAGCCGGATTCGTATTCAGCGCGCAAAAATATGTCAGAAATGATTTTTTTATTAAAAAAAAAAAACTTGTTTTTGCAGGCCTGTGTAGTTTTCAGGGGAAATATTTTAAGTTTGTTTCCACCCCTTAAAAGTATTTTGTGTTTAATGTTTTTTGATGCTTAATAGGTATGCTGAGTTTCATCTAATTCGACGAGTATGCGTTGGGTAGTATTACTTGTTAAAAACAAGTGAAACTTTTTTTTAGTTTTAGCGTGGTCTCTGAAAAGGGAATAAAAGCATGGTAGTTTAATTTTAACGTACCTGGTATCACTACAGTTTTATCAAATCTTGACTTCAGTTTCCATAAAGATTTATCATATTCTGCCGTTTCACTAAAGAATACTGTTCCCGATCAAATCGGGAAATCACGCGAGAAAGAAATCACAAACACATTTTATTTTTAATTACTTTATTGTTAATTCATAAAGTATTTGATAGGCTGATAATTTTTCTGCAACTAACCAAAGCAATCCGAAAAACAAAACTAAAATTTGTTATCTAATCTAAACGCAGCAACTTCATAACGGAGTTCACCTATCTCCGTAATGAACTTGGAATTCGAATTACATTAAATTTTTATGATTTAACGCATAAGATTATTAAACATGGGAATTGTTTGGGCGATCAATAAAAAAGAGTAACTAATTATCAGGTGACTTAAGTTGGTAAAAAATGTGTTTAACACTCTCTTAATATTTTTACATTGAAAACTTTTTTGGAGTAAATTTTTTTACATAATAATTTCATTAATTTTCAGGCTAGCCAGTTACTTAATGAAAATAATGCTTTATATCCAAAACGAATAAGTCACAAAACCCCACAGTATCTTGCTATAGAAGCGTTGGAAGTTTACTACAGAATTCATGCTAGCATTTTAAAATATTTAGAGCAGAACGAAGGAAAACCGATGAAAAAATCACTTGCTGATGTATTCGAACATACTTTGAAAAGTTGTATTCAAAATTCATTAACAGGTTATGATTCAGTGTCTGTTATCGTAACGACTAATAAAAGCAATGATATAAATGAAATACGTACACATAAACATATTGAAAATTCTAAAGAGATATCAGGAAATAAAAATACTGCAAGTATTAATGTAGAAAAAAGGAAAAGACTTTCTAACGGCCCAATAATATCATGCGAAGCAAAAAAAGCTAAAATCAATAGTGTATCGCATCTGCAAGTAATGCAAGATGTTGTTGCTTTAATAGATGACTTAATAACAGAAGTTTGTGAAAAAAATCATGTTATACCAAATGATCAAATTAAATCTCAATTTACTAGTGAAATTCCTTTTACGAAGACTGAAATTGAGAAAAACGACGTTAGTAATTCAAATTTTGTAAGTACAGAAATAATAAATCAAACAAAATCAAAACAGAAAAGAAATGAAAATATAACTCAAAGCAGTAGTGGATGTAATGATTCAAAATCTGATCAAAAGTGCATTCAAAATGAAGATATACACACGGTAAGAAATTTAATATTCATGAATCATATCAATAACCATTTAAATTTTAATGCGTATTTATTTGTTTTCTTGCTTATTTGGTTTCTTTTTTCACTTTTGTGACAAGAATAACTATTTAAATAGTACTTGGCTCAGTTCTCCAAGGAGTCGGTTTGTAGCTAGTTTGCCATTAGCTTCCAAGACAAAACTGCTCTAGATAGTTAGTTTGAGCCCACCCGTCTGTCCAAAATTGAGGTTCCAGCAACAGAAAAAGAAAGAAATGACATTTGCCCAAATAAGTATTGTTCAGTGCAATATTTTATCAACTTGCATAAAATTAAATTTGAAAAGTTAGGTTAGCAAATTCACATTATGGATCGATAATTTAAGTACTTATATAATTTGTTTAACCATATTAATAACTACATAATTAAAAAAAATACTTTAAACACAAGAATGTGGTAAATGATATTACTTTTCGAAACATGTACACGTTTCTTTGGTACGCTTTAGCCATTTGAGAATGTGAGCGGCGCGCATCGTAGGAGCGAACGCGTCACGCGTCCGTAAAAAAATTAATACTGCTCTTAAACAATAAGAGATAAGAAGTTAAAAATTTTTACAAAACTTCTTAAAGAGTTGTGAGTTTTTTCGTTTTTATTTGTATTTTTTTTTTTATTTTTTCTTATTTTTCTTTAATTTAAAAAAAAAAATTTTAAATTATAATTTCTTATTTTTTATGATAATTCTTGAAAAAGTCGTTTGCAGCAGTAATATATAACGGCAAGTTGAGCAGTAGAAACCCGTTCTCTTTTCATTTTTCTTAGTACTGCAGTATGAACACCTTCGGGAACCTTCAGGAAAAGCTACTGGAAAATGAGACGATTCAGATTTTCTTAGTGCTTCTGTTGCTTATTGTAATCCTTTATTATTTCAGAACAAATGATTGACAGAATCGATCCACCCTTTTGTCGTCGATTTATGCTTAATAAAATTGGAAGATCATGGAAATTAGATAAAATGGCTTCTTGTCCATCCATTTTATCCACCTCATGCCTTCATTAGAAGTACGAAATTCGCTGTCGCCAGGTTTTAAATCATTATCTTTAATCTGAATTTTCAATTGCGCATGCAAAGAATTTATGCCTGAAAAATAATTATCAAAGTATAGTTGATAGTTTTTACCAACTAAAGTTCGTGATAAATCTTCGATAACTCTTTCCCCAAGGCATTTTTCAGCTGTTTTACCAACCTTTCCAGTGTACATCTGAAATTGGCGTACATAGCCGTTTTGGTCAGCTCGAACTCAGAATTTGTAAACTTTTTTAACCTCTTCTGACCATGCCGGTCATAAACGTGCATGAATGTACAAATAAAAATTTTTTTTTTCATGGATCTACTATTCTTTTACCCTAAAAACTTCAAATATACACAAGAGAGATAGCGGTGTCGCGAGAGCGCGAGAAGCGCGCATCAGGCAGATTGTCTTATGCCTTTAAACCGAGTGCAGCTAATTACCGAGCCCGGTTCCTCGATTTTTCGAGTGCGATATTTCGTGTGTGCCCCTTCCTGAGCCCGTTCCAGGAAGTTCGATTTCCTTGTCGAGCAACAGCGAGCAGAGCGGAGTTTCCCAGCAAGAAATTACAGCATCGTCGTAACAAAACTGTAAGTGTCCGCTCTGGGTGAACTTCGAATTTGCTGTCTCTCTCTCTCTCTCTCTCTCTCTCTCTCTCTCTCTACGTCTCTCCCACGCCGTGCCGCTCGTCTGGGCGCCTCGCGCTTGCTGTTTCGCGGTTTCCATTATCAAGCTAATTTTGTTTTCTTTTTGTTCTTTTTCTGTGTAAATAAACCACTTCTTACATTTTAATCCCATGTCGTTTTATTCTTTAGTTAGCTTTCCCGCGATACATCTTTTCAGCTTCTTAGCGGCAGCAGCGCAGCAGAGGAGAACCAGCGAGTATGTAGCACAAGTATTACCACCACGTTGTCGAGAGTCTCCGGCTCTCTTCCAGTTCACAGTTTTTGTTAGATTTATCCCGCTTTGAGTTTTTGGTTTTTCGTTTATTAAATTTTATGCAACGGCTAACAAGCCGACCGTTACAGCATATGCAGCATCATACTAATTTTGTCAAAAAATTTGACCATACTTTCATTTACCGATTGATGTTCCATTGGATCGTAATAGTGAACGTAAGATTCTAAGAGATTATCAAGATAAGATTTGATTTTGTACAAGTTATCGCAATCCGGCTGATCTTTTCTTGGTCCCTTACTGTTATCATTCAAATGAATTTTTGACAGCAAAAATAATTTGTTTCATTTTTAACTAGATTTTATCAAACTTTAGTTTTAATTCTATATAGAATACATCAAATTTGTATTAAAAAAAAGTTTGAAAAATATCAACCCTTTTTATAGCCATTGATTTGCTAGTTTTCTCATGATGTAAAAGGTTGTGCCACCAAGCACCAATCGTGAAAATTAAAATTACTTCCGCTTGGTGGAGCATTCTAACGTTTGTGACAGTACAGATTGGCACGGACCAATCTGGTTATTACTTCGACTCCTTAAAGAATATTCAAGATCCTGGAGTCGTACCCAGGACCCAGGCCATACCCATCCAAGCACACACGCACCCACCCGACTTAAACAAAAAAACCTTAAAACTATTAAGATCTTATTTGCTCCTAGGGGGACGTCCTCGCTGGTAACACTGCCTTGACAGCTGGCGTATCTGCAACACACAAGAGAATAAGAACATGGCAGGAATGGGGAAGTAGTGGGGAAGTAATGGGTAGAAATGGGGGAGTAGTGCAGCTATTATATAAAGCTGTTGTGTGCTACTCAGAAGAAACTGCAGCACACTACCTACAGAATGAGAAGACTGTGTAGATAGCACCTCATCTCTACAGATGGCTGGTAATGGAGAAGACTCCAGTTTATTGGCCTTAAGAGTCCCTGAAGATTGTAGGCCTCGCACGTAGCATCAGGAGCATCTGTAAAAGAAAGAGAAGAGAGAGACCAACTCTTATTAGCTTGAGGATTAAACTATTGGAACAACTGTCAATCCTCACCTGGCATTCAATACAACACAGCAACTACAGCAAGATACCCTTTGCGAGCTGCGAAGAGTCAGTGCGCCGGCGCGAACTGTGAATATGAAAGAAAGCTTTCGAACTCTCAACCACACTCTTCATGGATGAGTTCTTGCACGCAGACGCGTTTTGGTTTTTGGTTTTGAGTTCCGCGGAAATCGTGGCCTCGTGGCCTTTAGTTTTTGGATTTGAGCATTTTATTCGAGTCTCCGGTGAGACAAGCAACTTGTAAGTGGTGCTGCGAGAAGCCCCCGACTTCTTCAGCGAAATTATTATTGGTTTTTGGTGCGTATAATAACTTCTTCTGACCGGCACTATAAGTACATCATTAAAAAATTGATTTTTCATTAATTTGTCGTTCTTTTGATCAAAAAACATGAAATTTACAGTTATATAGCTTTTGCATTTTTTTCTAATTTTTTTTTTGTATTTCGGGTTAAAAAATGAAATAAACTGTGTTTAACGAACTTCATATGGTTAAGTGTAGAGTACAGTCAAAAAAATCTGTATTCTGTTTTAGTTATATAAAAGTAGAGAAAGAAAAAAATTTTCAACCTATTTCAATCAAATTTGAAAAAGTTTTACTTTAAAAAGTAATGAAAAAAGGTGCTTATTCAAAATGTCTTTTACGGGGCAAGGATTGAGATCTCACTAAAAACTGTACTTTTTTAATACGTAGTACCAAGGTCTACAACTTTACACAGGCTTTTGTTCGTCTACTCAAAAATGTAAGTTAAAGACCTTTTTGAGTCAGCGAAACATTAAAAAAGTGAAAAAATGTTCTATTTTTAACAATATAATTACCAATAAAAAATTGAAGAATTATTTGAAGGATAAAAGCCTGCGTAACTTTTTTATAAACATAAGCAACCTTCGTTCAATAGTTTTAGCTGGATTAAATGAAAATTACCCCGTAAGAAACATTTGAAAGATTGAAAAAATTGATTTTGAGAAAAACAACTTAAAAATTTCTCACAAAAATAATTTCATAGCTTTATTAGTTGAGCAGTTGAAAATTTCCCAGCCCCGTCCAAAACTTCTTCCTGCTTTTTTAATGAAGTTTCTGATGATTGCTGATATTTTTTTTAATTTGGTGCACTTATCAAGACTCAGAGATTCGTTTCCAGCTAATTGCTGCTTCGACTACATCCATGGCACTTGAAGATTAAAAAAATGTATTCTTCACATTATTTTTGATTTCTTTTCTTTCGTTGAGTACAATATAAAGAGTAAAATTTTTTGCTCGTTGATGTCATATGCTACTTTTAAAAAATACAATGGTATATAAAATTTCATTAATTGTGTCACTTGCTAAATGTACAAGCGACTCACTCACTCACTGTATTCAATATACTTAAGCAAGTTCTTTCTTGCTGAATAATTAACTAACAAAATTTAATGCTTGTTCTTAGTTGAATCAACAGGTTATTCAGGATTACTCAAAACAGTTTTAAGATTTTCTTCTTTAGAGTATAACTTTTAGTTAAAAGTTCCTGTACATTATTCTATTTTGTTGAATGATGGTTTCTAATTATTGATTTCGTTTTGAAGAAATAGATAATGTGTCAGCCAACGAACGAAGTAAACAGTAGTAAAACAGTGTTACATTACAGTACATGTGCCATAATATTAGGATGCATTCTCATTGTCGAATCCTGACTATCCTGACGCGTCATAAACATCATATACTATGTATTTCGCAGTACATTTCGTATCATGAATCAGAAAATTAAAAAAATAAAGCGTTATTCATTTTTATGAAATTTCATTAAAAATTCGTTTTTTTTTTGTTTTACTATTTAAAAATTAAGCATTGAAATTTTTTTATTTTGATTCTAATGAATCCTTTTACATATTCTTTGATACTTCTAAAACATATTTGTGAAATTAATACAAAAATATATGTTTTTTGGTGATTTTTGACTGTATTCTACTCTTAATATTTGAAGTTCTTTGGACAAAGAAGGAAATGTGTATAATGGTTTTGCCCAATTTTATTCAGGAAACTTAAGAGTAATAATAATAGTAAAATTAATATCTGTTCACATATGTGAATATCGGTCAGAAGAGTTTAATCCGTTTGGCTTTCCGCGCGCATTCGTGTGTGCGCTTGCGATGCGTGCGACTTGGGCTTTGGTCGTCGCGTTTAGTCGCGGCTAGCGCTCATAAAATTACAGTATAAATAATACAGTGATGAATTTGGCTAGTAAAAATAAATTGTTTAATTGCTTTTCTGGGCGGCTACGGCACGCCGCTCCCTGTGCTCTCCCCTGAGCTTCCCGTATCCTTTTTCCCTTACAATTATATACAATACAAATATATACAATAATACAATTGTCTCTCTCTCTCTCTCTCTCTCTCTCTCTCTCTCTCTCTCTCTCGCTCTCTCTCTCT
>JAWWEO010020175.1:0-11127 GCA_035582975.1 Ormyrus labotus | reverse complement strand
TTTGCATAAAAATTAATTTTCATATAGATTATAACATATACAATCAAAATATGTAATAAAAAAAATTTCCATTTTTTTAATTTTTTCGGTATCATACCCCCTTAATTTAGCGCCATAATTTTCATTCAAAATTCTAATGTTTACAAAACGTAAATTAAATTATATCGAAAGAACCTTTGAAAACTCGAATATGCTAAAAAAAATAAATAAACACACCGGTAAGCAAACAAGTCCTCCGGGTGGGGGCAATGTCCCCCTTAAAAATCGGCATCGCGAACCAGAAAATTGGCCTGTCCCGCGACAATTTTCCATCTCTCGCGGGTCAGATTCGCCTTACCGCCACAATTATTTTTCCCTCCTTACATTCTCCATCAGAAAAAAAAAGTGCCTAATGACGGGCCATTAACGCGGCCCGGCGGCCCGGAGAGCCTCCTAATACCCCCTGCAGCAGCAGCAGCAGTAGCGGCAGCCTCTCCGCTATAAAAAAAAAAAACAGCGGCGATAGATCCGCGAAATGTGCGCGCGCGCGCGGCTGCTTATGCATACCTGAGGCGCGAGCATTCGCGCCGGCTCGTTTTGTAAACTCGCGGATCGGGTGGCAGCGGCGCGAGCGCGCGCGCGCTTCGCGGAACCGCTTCTCCGTGTGTGCATACGTCGCGGCGAGCGAGGCAGGTATGCAGGTGGAGCGACCGCTTTTTCGGAGAAATTGGGGAGAGAGGAATATATGTACGGGCGGCGAGTGATCGATGAGCTTTTGGAGGGCGCGCGATTTTTTGAGATTTTGGGCTTTTTCGTCGAATTGTGTTGGGGAGAGAGGTTGGAGGGCGAGATGGAAGAGGGAGGGAAATGATAAATTCGCAGTCATTCGTGATGATGATAAACGTGCCATTCGGTGATGAGATGGTTAAATTGAGCTGAGAATTTTTAGCAGCGGCAAAATTTCTTGTGTTATGCATTTTCGGATTAAAATTTAAACGTTAATCCTTCCTGTTAACGTTGCAAAAAAAGTTACAACTTTAGCTGCTAATACGTGTTATTTATCGACCCTAAAAATGAAAATACTGCTAAAAATTCTATTTTAACTAACTTGCCTGGCAATCATCATAGAGAATTTTAGATAAAAATTTAAAGACAAACGCACGTCACCACACAAGAAAATGAATATGTCTCTGTTCACTTAATTAGTCGAAAGTACCTTGTGCGTATTAGTATCTTATATCTTCGCTATAACTTTAGTGACATATTATTTTCCCATTAAAATAAGACGTAAACTAGTTTCTTGACTCATTACACCGACGAGATTAGCGGCAGGCAGTTATAACAGCATTAACGGTCGGATTTTACAATTAGCCGCAGTACATTCTTTACAAAAAAAAAAAAAATAGAAAGAGAAAACTGTCTTCGATTCTATAATTTAGCAATAACCTTGGAGACACGTCGTCAAATTAAACCCAACTTTTTTTACGTTCGCAAGAACGACACATTAATTTTCTTGCGCGACAAAATAAAACCTTCGACGTTAAAAAGATATAATAACCCAACAAGCACATTTTCTTCGTGAATTCTCGCGCGGCGGGGATCGATCGTCGTCGAGAGAAAAATCTGCGAAAGGGAGCAAAAGAGGACTCGTCTCTCGAAAAAAAAAAGAGAACGATGGCAACAAAAACTTCCTGCTTAAAACCCGGCGAGAGAGATGATTAGAACGGAAGCGGCGAATACGGCGGTTAAGACATCGGACTGATTTTACGGCTCATCAGTCGCGCGCGTGAGTCAGGCTTGTACGGTTCGCCGTATATATTTCTATATATCACTTCCACGTACTTTGCGCCGCAGGAAAGTGAATAATAACCATCTCGGTTAAACGCCGCATTCTTTTTTTCGCTTTTTCCCTCGTTAGGCTTTCTTGTCATTAACTCGAAAAATTGCTTCTCGCTTGTATTTACTCTATTATGTTACTTAGATTTATTGTGGTTCCGATGCCTCTTCCTGGATATATTTATAATTTGTTTTCGCGAAAATCCGCTTCCGGTTAAGAATAGAGTTCGAGCGCGGTAAAAAGATTTGGAAAAGCAGGTGTAGGACATTTTTCTAATCAACGCAGAGGCTAAAAATATATCTCGCGGCATTAATCGTTAAATTTTTATTACTTTCAGCGGAGAATCCTTAGAAAAGAGATAATAATAATAATTCGAAGGCCGAGCGAGGCTGTTCATTTGACTTTTGTCAAGTCGGTGTGTATTCAATTTGCCGCTTTTTGCGATTGGCTTTTACGGCGGCAAAACATATAAATTTCATTTTACGTTCGCACTTGTATCCCCCCCGCCGCGTTCGATCCCCCTGTAAACACAGTCGTCTTACTTTCTCACGAAGCTCCATTCAATCCGAGAAACGAGCGATTCCCGGTACGACGTGACAGTCGGGCAACGCGCGCCAACTCGGAAAACAATGACAGCCGCCCCGCGACTCGCGTCGCCCGCCGAAAGTTTATTGACACGCGGCTCGGCTCGCGTTGTGCCTTACGTAAAAGCATATCCAGTTTTTACGTCCGATTTAAATACAAACGAGTGGAGCGCAATGATTGCGCGAGGGGAATAACGTCGGATGTAAGGGATACTGTTTGCGGAGAGGCAGAGGTGAAAGAACGGGGAAGGGCGATGTTTGAGGACTGGAGGAGACGGAGGACTCGAGTGACTGATGCTTTTTCATCTTTTGTCGAAGCAACAAGCTCCTATTAGCGGATTTGGATTTAAAATTCAAACTGCCGTTTTATTCTGGACAGATTTTTTGTTTGCGCGAAAGTAGCGAGAAGGAAAGAGTCAATCGTATAAAATTCATAAAGCTTCATCAATCGAAGCTATATAGACACTTTCTCCGATATATCCCAAACGAGGCGGAGTTTTTAAAATTTCTCCTTTCAAAATCTCAAAGTTTTATAAACGGCGCGCGCTACTTGTAACACCGCATTTCGCGCGAGCATCTAAACGATCCCCCTTCCCCTCCCCCGTGCAAGTTTTCTACGGCTTTAATTTCGCTTTCGCGACGTACCCAAAACAGCGAGACCACCGAGGAGCGCGCGAAAGAAGACCAGTCGCCGGCGACTCCGTCAAAACCGACTCCCCGTCCGCTCTTCAAGTGACTTTTAAGCGACGTCGCGGGTAAAGGATCGTCGAGGCGAGCGCAAACAAAGGGGGGAGCTTTAAACGTAAATTTAAAGAGCGAAACGCGCGAGAATACATATATATATCGGTCCGACGAGCCGCACGGGGATATAATACACTTTGCGTCGTCGGGGGAAGGGACCCGCGACGTTGTATAATACAAATTGAGAAACTTCGGCGTTGTACAACCGGGTGCTATCTGTGTCTAGAATGCATAATGGGCCGCCGCCGCCGCGTTATTACCGCGCTGTGCGTGGAAAAGAAATGTGAAAGTGTCCGATCGGCGATACCTTTTTTTTTTATTACGCGAGCTCGAAGCGACGCGCGGTCGCGACGATTGAATCGCCCGGATCGAGGATTAGTTTTTTTTTTTTTTAATGGTTAAACGGGAAGGCTGCGTGGATAATTGGGTGTCGTTAATTTTTACGAAGTTATAAAGAAGCGTCCGTTAATGGAAACGACTATTGGTGGTCGTGTAAATGTGCGTATGAAAATAAGTAATGTAAACGTTTGTGTAAGTGTAATGAAGGATGCTCACTTTATTTTATCTAACGTACATATATATATATACTTCGCTAGACAAAGTTCTAACGATATCATATTTTTTGAACGCGCCGCCTATCAAATCGGTACACGAAGCGCACTGCTGCTTTTTTTCTGCCTCTATCTGCAAGCGAGAGCGATTAACTCTCCGCAAAAAAAAAGCCTACTCTCAAATTCAATCGGGCTGACAATCGATCGAACGAAAAAAAAAAAAAAAAACAAAAAGACCCAAAGAAGCATATTGCTCAATTTCTCGTCGGAACGCAAGCGATAAACGGCCGTGCGCGCGCGCGCAGTTGGAAACGTGCGCGTCGGCGCGCAATAAAAAGGCGCATTTGCATCTCGGCCGGCTGTGAAAGAGAGAGAGAGAGAGATCCGTCCGACGCCTCTCATAATAGATTAGAAAATTGTCTTCGCGACGTCAGACGAAAGGTCGTCAGCCCGGAGGAGAGCTTTTGTTCGGCGGCCCGTTACGTAAAGCCGACGTTTCTTGAGCAACTCGAGGCGGGAAAATCCCCCTTCGGAAAATACAGCCAGACTTTCCGGTTCGAGTCGAGTCGCGCGGATTTTGTGCGAGCTGTGGAAAAGCGTGGAGGTTTCTGGATTGTTTATGTAGTTCGAGTGTCAAGGGTTACTGCTGCGCAGAGCAGTTTTCGACGCTGATTTTTCAGCCGAGTTCGAGATACGGAGACTGTTTTTCACTATCGGCATGATTTGTTTCAAGCGACGAGATAACGGCGGACCTTTTTTTTACGGATGGAAGGTTGAATGGAAACTCGGCTGGTTCGACTAGCCGGTTGACGTTTTAATTAAATTATACGTCGTCGCGAAGGATAGATTTAAAATTCAACGTGGAACCTGATCGAATTTAATTGAATCTTCGATTAAATTCCTAAAGGATTCGATTTATTTACCTATACAAATTAAACTGACTAAAAAATAGTTCGACTCTATTTTTTTATAAACAGCAAAGTAAAAATCGAGCCTCGATGCAGAATTACATAAACTTTATAGACCGAGCCAATAAACATTGTAAAA
Source organism: Ormyrus labotus (assembly GCA_035582975.1). Lineage (NCBI taxonomy): Eukaryota > Metazoa > Arthropoda > Insecta > Hymenoptera > Ormyridae > Ormyrus > Ormyrus labotus. The sequence goes on along the minus strand of JAWWEO010020175.1, from coordinate 6,388 downwards.
TATTAAATTATCGGCGTAACGACCCTCCTTTTACGTAAACGCCGCGGCAAAAAGCACATAAAACTGCGTGGTGTGAAACCATTACACAAATGCACGTCTCCGGAATAACGAGCGGCTTCGCAAAGTAAATAACACAATTATCAACGGTTTAACCCGCCGGTGAATTCAGCGCCTTCCCCCATTACCACGCACACCGTTTCGTAATCCCAAACGAATCGCGCGACTCGAATATCGTTCCCGCGCGTTTGCTCAATCTCCGATTGAAACTGGCGGAGGGCAACAGCGCCGGAAAATCGGAGAGGAAGAGGGTTGGTCGTTTCGGGAAAGATTTCTAAGGCTGCTTTAGTGCTTTTCCATAATTTTACATAAAGCAAATGATGACGTTCCTGGAAGTAATAATGAGAAGAGTCGGCTGTTGAACAAAGTTCGAGGCGGTGATGCAATTTGTTTTTAAAGCGTAATTTTATTCAACAAAATATGTTCAGGAAATTAGAGGAAGAATTTGAAACAGCCGAAAGAAGCGGCTAATTAGAAATTTCCTCCTCGTTAAGAGTATATGAATACCGTTATCGTTTTTATGAGCGACTTGAAAAAATTGTGAATTTTCCGGCGAACTCGCCGCTTTTAAACATTGCGACATTAACTGCGCCGTTACATAATTTTATGATTCATATGCATTCCTTTTGAATTTCTTTTAATTATTTTTTGCGGTTTTCACTTTTCGCATTGCGCTCGTTTTGCAAATATTTTTCCCGGCGATTAAAGTTTCAGTTGTAAATCAAAGCAAAAGTTATAATGATACTTTTGTTAAAATAAAAATTTTTTTATTACCGCTTATAAGTGAATAATTTTTATTCTGCATTTTACGTTCCTTTTTTGTCATTTGAAATTTTCGTTTAAATTTCTGCGTTGTTAAGCAAGTTTTGCAAAAAAAAACAAGCTCTAAAAAATTCAATAAAAATGCGAAATACGCTTCTCGCACCCAATTAGCCTGTCTAAACACCATTTAATTATTGTAGAATTCCTAAGCAAACAAAAAATCGACCAAAAAAAAAAAAACAGGATTTTCCACCGGCAAAAACACTCCGAGAGAACTCGAAATTTCTCTCTCCTCGACCAATAATAACCGAGCCGCAAATCGATATCGGCAAATCGCACAATTCACCGATTCAGCCTGAAATGTGCGTTTTCCCCCCTGCGAGAAAAAACGCTCGCACGTATCGCAAAGCGTGCGAAATTAGCGATAAGAGCCCCTCGATCGACTCGCGTGTCGCGCTTACACATCGAAAGACCGCCGCTAAACTTTCCGCGCGGCACTTCGATGGTTCAATAACGATCATTCGCCGCCGCGCCGCGAGTTAATCCGTCGATAAGCTCTCTTTCTCTCTCTCGTTGCGCAAAGTTGCGTTTTGGAAACGCGAGGCGGCGGCGGCTTCTCGGAAAATATACATCATCGTTTGCCCAACGCGGCAATTTTCCCCGAGAGCGGCCGATCCTTCGGATTTTCGCACGACATCGTATATTACATTGGCATCGGCCTCTTATCGACTCTCTCCCGCTGCCATATTTTGCATTCGGACGCGTGCCTTCCGCGAAAGATGCTATCGGCATCGGGAGGCGATCGTGTTTCTCTCCGCGAGAGAGTTCGGTACGTGACGTACGAGAGGTTTTACGCGATGTATAACCTAATCGAGGGACCGGTCGAACGGGAAGCTTCGAATCGAAGAAGGCCTCTTCTCCCGTCCGTATATCGGCGCGATCGACTTTGCGCGCGACGGTATATTAGTTTTTTAGTTGGGAAATTGACGCTTGGCTTTTTGTACAATTACCGCGTGTCTCTCGGGGCGCTGAAAAAAAATGCGAGTGCGAAATGGAATATTGGCGTTTGATTGACGGGTGGTCTTGATGGATAATTACGGAGTGGTGCAACCGAGGTGTCACATTTTTTGTACGATTCGTTATATATATATGTACATATTGTGACATCCCGAAAATGTGCGCGAAGAGATACGGTGGGATTAAATTTTTTTGACGTCATAGTTCGGTATCAACGGTATATCCTTTGATACGATAACGAAATTTATAAAGCTGCGCCTTTTGGAGTTTCAAATATTCGAGCACACTGAATACAAATTAGCCCAGTTTTATGATATATAGCTGTTTTAAAATCTATCAATGTACTATTCGTATATATCATTGCTTAATTTCCTCTTTAGATAAGAGTCAAAACGTTTCAAATATACAAAACAATCAATAAAAGATTCATAATTTCCTCCACTGCCGTATAAAGTTCCCTTTAAAAAAATAACTCGGCCTGCCAGTCACCGCAATAAAACGGTCAATTTCAAATTACAATCGAACGTTTTAATAAAAAAAAAATCTCTCCCGAACGCCGAGCGCGGCGCGATAATCGATATCTCGCGTCGAGTGACATGCAGAGTCGCTCTCTCTCTCGCGAAAACGTGACCACCGCCGCTCTCGACAGTTCCCCCAAACAGCGCCGTCGACAAAAAAAAAAGAAGAAACGAAAAACTCCGAGGCATCGACCGGACAGCGTCGTCGTTTCGGCTCCATTCGCGGCCGCCAATATTCCCTCCGTCTGGCGGCAAGATGCTATCCGGACGGCGCACTTAGCAGGGCGCCGGGGAGGAATGTGTGCGTTCCGCGCCGCGGCGAGACACCGCCAGGTATAAAAAGGAAAACGGGCAGCCCGGTTCCTTCTTACGGAAAAGCGCGCGCGGGGGAGGAAGGGCGCGGATGATCGATATTCGACGTGTCCGCCGGGGAGGAAAGCCTTTTTTTGAGTGAGCGGAGAAGTTTGCTCTTCGGATTTTCCGCGGAGTGCCGGTATGTATATCTCTGGGTTGTATCTTTTTCGGCTCCGGCGGCCGCTCGGGAATGCAGGAAGCGTCTTCTCGATATATTCCTTTTTTTTTCCCACAATCTCGGGAAACGGAATGTGTTTGCCGATTTACTTTTTTTTGTAAACAATTAACGATGCGGAGTTTTTTGTGATGGGCGATGAGAAATTAAACACGTTTTAACGTTCCTCGGTGGCAATTGGGAATTTAACGAATGCACGAGACGTTTTTAAACGATAAATTAAGAAGTCTTTCGCGTAGCTTTTAAAATCTACTTAAATGAGCCGTACGAACTTCGGATGGCCACTTTTCAAGCTCTCGCAAACAGCTCAATGTCACCCTCGACGCGCCGCAATCTCTTAAAAATGCCAGGCTGCCTCGTAAAAAAGTTTAACATTGCAAATCAATTTTTTTCCCCCCGAAGAAGCTCACCAACGCTTTTTTTGCGCGGCCCGTTTAGCAAACCTCATAATACGCGTTTCCCAATTGCGACGCGCGAGGCTCCACGACGAAGACAAAGCAACAGGTGCGCACGTTCCTCCGTCGGTCGGAGAGAGATGTTCCCCCGTCGTTTTCGAAAGAGGAGTCGATATATCTAACGAGGAGAGAGAGGATATTCGGACGAAATTGCTCGCGGGGTTTCCGTTTCGGTTTCCCAATGATGGCTTTAAAGGCGACGGAAATCCTAGCCGTTATGAAAGTGGAGAGAGAAAAATTATATTGTTCGAAGTTAGGTAATCCGAAAAGCGTATGTGCGCGGACGCGTCGACGGCGGGTATATTGTTGATTTTTTTACCTCACAATATTGCCGTTTTGACGTTAAGTAACTCGCGCGCGAGGCGCGTAAGCAAAAAACACACACGCCGGTTTTTCGAGCGCTCGATCTGGCGGACGGTCTTCTTTTGGGTTTGAATTGGCCTATTGTTTCTGAAATCAGTGAGGATTTAATAATTTTGGCAAATGAAGTCGTTTTTAGAGCGCGAATTAATAAACTTCGCTGTCTATTTTAGAAAAAAAAAACGATCGAAAGTAGGAAAAACCGGTCGATCCAATTGAATTAGTCGAAAATATCTGGTTTTAAATCGCTAAAAACAGGCTTACATCCGACAATCACCCGAATAACGCTCCATTTTCCAATAACTTACAAAAACAACAAACTTTTTTCCCTCCACCAGCCTGCAATTAACAATCAAATTACCGAAGCATCAACGACCTCCAATCCCAAAGGCGGAGCGAAGAAAGTGTCGAGCATCTGTCGCTTTCCTCCGTTTTCTCCGGCGGAGGCTCTCCTCGCGTGTAAAGAAAAAAGAGGCATCGACGCGCGATGTACTGCATTCACGTGCAGTGCGCCGACGCTCTCTCGCGCGGGTCAGTGGGTCGGCGTGTATATGTATATATAGTTTTCTTTCGGCGCGCGTGCAAAAAGTACTGTCGCTCCTTTTTTAAAACTCCGCGGGCTGCATTCCGCGCCGAGAGAGAGAGTCGATTTTTGGTGTATCGGGAAATTCGGCACGTATTGGAGCGATGTGCGAAGTGGTGCGCGGTGAAATACATGATGTTTCTCGAGGAGAACACGAAAATACGGGTTCGATAATATATTTTAATCGACGAAAACGCCGATTGTAAAAGCAATTTAATTTGAGCGTTTCTGCGCGGGAGACTGAACGGTTTTTGTGGTGTCTCGCAATGAATTCAGTCAAGGACAAATAGTTGTGTTTCAATTTAAAATAATTTTGCGGAATCGGTCCCACCGCAAGAGTATATACAACGCAGTTTCTCCTTTCCTCCGCAATTTGCGGAGAAAATCGACGAGGAATTTACGCAAAAAGGCAAAAGGATTTAATTCCGCGTTAAATTGCTTACAAAGTCGGTATTTAAGCAACGAAATTCGCTCGGTTTTCTCTGTAAATACAGAATACATACGTATAACAAAGACAAATATTCGTTCAGTCACCTTTGCTTTCGAACGCTGTATTTGTGCTTGCCTTAGTCTCTTATTATCTTCAAATATTATGCCGATTTTTCCCAACAAGAAAAAAAAAAGTGTCACTATTATGATTCACGGTAAACTTTCAAAGTTCCCTCCTCAATTTGCATTTTCTCACACCCAAGAAAACCTGTATATCTTATACAAAGTAACGAAATAACTCAGCGCAAATTAGCCGCTTCCCCATAATTGCCCAAAAAAGGGTCAATGGTTTCATTTCCTCGTATCGCGCGAAAAGAGATGATACCGATAGATAAGAAAGTCGAACCAGACTACCGCCGCACGCTTCCTGCAAAAATCGTAATCGCGCGCTCGCTTGGCCGGCAGACCTGAAACACGCCCGACTTCGGTTCCGCTGCGATCGTCCGTTTCCTGCTGCGCTCTTTGACATTTAAGGTCTCTTTCCTACCGTTTATCCAGGAATTTTCTCGCTCGGGAAAACACCCCGTCCGGGTAATTGGAAGAAAGTATATAAAAAAAGCGCGATCGCTCTCGCGCGAACTCGCTAAATGGGAGACTTCGAGGATGTGCCAGAATGTGTGTATGTGCGGCGCGAGTTGAATAATTGGCCTTTCCCCGGTTCTACGTACGTAACTTTTACGTTCTCGCGAATTTTCCGCCGGGTGATCGTTTATGAATTGATAAGCTGCACACACTTGTGTTGTTCGGTAGAGAATTGCACGTTTTTTTTTTCATTCATAAAACAAATTTAATTGTTGTACATGCTATAAATTATTTATATGAAGTAGATATGTATTGTGTTTTACAGTTACTTTTTCTGCGCACTTATCACCAAATAAACAAAAGACTCGTTCCTTTTGTCGAAATCGCCAAGCAGATTTTTCAGAAAATCATCGCGAGCGTCCATTAAGCTCAAAGTGCGAACGGCCATCGTTAGTTCCGCCAAAATTCTTTCCGCGAGCAACAAAAAAAAAAAAAAGGACGAGCAAAACAACCTCATCACCCAAGAGCGAAACCAAACCGCGGCGCGTCCTCTTCGTTACGCGACGAGGCGGATAATCCGCCACGAGGATATACATCATATAACGCAAGCAATTCATATTGACACAATAAAAAGAGCCGCTTAAAATTCGCGGCGGCCCGTCGCCGCGTGTCCTTTTACAGAGCGGCCGCGTCGCCTCGCGAGCGAAACACGCCGGAATTGCGGGGCTTCGCCGATGCGGAATATCTAATCGGAAATAATTGCAAATCGCCCGCTTTATTGCGCGCGCACTTTGACGTGTATATATATATATCTTTCGATCGTTTATCGAATAACCCGAGATATTTTCCCGAGACGTCGCGATATATCGCGCGCGCTTTTTTTGCGCGAGAATATATACGTATATAGCATAACTCGATCGCGCGGCGTTAAATTGCGACAGATTTTATGCGTCTTGTATTTTTGCATACTTCGCCGGTAGGTGAAAAAAAAAAAGAAAAAACCGACACCCGAAGTCCCTGACATAGTCCAGTCGGTAGAGCGCCAAAACAGGCCTTTTCGCGCATTTTGACATATAGGCATTTTTTTTTTTGGAAT
>JAWWEO010020174.1:0-11128 GCA_035582975.1 Ormyrus labotus | reverse complement strand
AAGAAATTGAAAATTGATTAGTTACTTTAAATAAATTTTTAAATACTGAAATCGATAGCCCTTGGAATACTCAGATACTTTATGCCCAATATCTTCTAGAACTTGAGAAAATATTCATCAAGCTCAATTTGTAGATAAGTTTAATACTTTTTTTCCAATCAATGGAAAAGAAGCACAATATTACCACATATAGAAGTTACATTCTTGTTGGCAGAACGATTGATTCGTGAGTCAGCGGCACAGGTTCAAGTTCCAAGGCACCGTCACTTTTTATTCAAAAGTCGGAACCTTAAAATCGTAACATAATTATATTTATCAAAAAATACTTCTCAAAATTTAATTAATTAAAATTAAAAATGAAAATATCAAACGTCGAGGACTCGTTTCAACCAGTTGTTACGCTTAATAAAATTTTGGCGTTGTCACTTATTGAAATACCTTTTAGTTGCAGTTTCAGGCAAATATTACGTATTATTTATTCTATTTGCTTATACTCGCTGTATGGAGTTGGTCTCTGGAAAAAAAATAGTTTTGCTTATCAAATTAATTCACTGCAGTATGAAATCACAAGGACAGTATTTCTACTTATCATGTATGTTAATTTTGTTATAGCTATCGTATCAATAATTTTGGAAAATGTTTATCGTAAGGTAATGATTCTTTTACCTAACAGTAAATTTCATGGCTAATGCATTTTTATTTCAATAGAAAATAGATAAATATAAAAGAAAAATCACATCGTTGGATGAAACACTTCAAAGTTTTGGAATAAATGCCGAGTACGGCGACGAACGCAAAAGAAATATGCGATTAATAATTATATGGATTATTAGTGTATTATTGTTAGTGAATTGTAATATAATACGCTATACAATAATTTCTTTAAATATGAGATTCTTCATTTTCAGCGCTTTATATTTATTTCCATACATAATAAATGCTGCAGTAAAGTTGAATTTTGTGTTATTACTTTTGTAAGTACTTCTTATTGTATTTTCCAAAATTTAGATAAATGTTTTCTTATTGTCGCCATCGTCTATATTAGAACATATTCCTGTTTAAAGAGCTTTGAAAAGAAGATTTGAAAGACTAAATGCATTAATCCAAAGTGCCTCCATGACTCAAGCTATTAATCCAATCTATGGCAAGAAATACCAAAATATTTTAAAAAACATTCAGCAAAATGAAGAAGATGTTGAAGTAAATGAAAATAGCAGAAATAGTAAAAATATAGATTTCCTTTTAGTAACTACCAGGTAAATCAATTTTTCCTTAATAAAATGTTTCTAATACTATATATTAAAATAAAAAAAAAATGTTTGATCTAAAGTATTTCTGGTCAATTTTCACACTTGTGAATTTCCAAATTTTTGTTAGTTTTATTTTCGTTGTATTTTAGAAAATTTAAAAATTTTTTAAGTTTTATTTTATAAATTTTAAAACTATTAATTTCTTTTACATAAGCATTTTTTAAATTATTTATTAATATGTTATTAGAAAATTTATAATGTTCACTACCTTAAAAATACGTGTATAAAGTTTTGTTTAAATTTAAAAGGCAAATGCACTTAGAATTATGCAGGATTTCTCGGAAAATAAATTACGCTTACAGCAAGCAAATATCAATGCAAATGGCGGGATCTTTTGTCTTTTTTACTGGAGTAATTTATTGTCAGTATCTTATGTTATCAAAAAATTATTCATTTTGGAAAGAATCATATGGAAAGATGTTATCTTTACTATATTTATCAGGATGGCTAGTGATTCATTTTATTGAAATATTTAGCCTTATACACATTTCCGAAACTGTCAGCTTCGAAGTAGGTCTTTAAAATAATTATTCTTTAGTGTTTGAAAGATTTACGTTTCTCATTGAACCATATAATGCTACTTTACAGGCCCAAAAGACAAGTCAAATAGCTCGCGAAATCGAACCACCAAAATCGCAAGATAAAATAATTGACGAGGTGATATTAAACTTGAAAAAATAAAATATTAATTTCAAAATTATCTTATATATTTTCTTATACTTTTATCATACCAGATATTTATAACACTTAAGAATGTTTTTTGCAGATAAATCAATTTTCTTTGCAATCAATGCAACATCCTTTGCAATTTACCGGCTCTGATTTATTCAACTTAAATTTTGTCTATGTACGAGGAGTGAGTTACTTAGATTACTTAAAATTCAGCTTTTGATATTATCGACAATCTTTTCAAGTTTATAAAAATTTATTTTTTCTTTAGTTTGCTGGAGCTATTACAACATACTTGATTATTCTAATTCAAAATCAAAATGAAGTAACTAAGGTCGTTACCGCACTCGAGGCCAGTACAATCAGTACCATCAGTACTACATATAATGCTACAACATAATTATTGTTTTTTTGTTCTTCAATAATGTGTTAATATGATGTGCATTTACCTTATTATAGCGTGGGATTTTTCTGTGTAGGATAAAGAAAGGACTGTTGGCAACGAATTACTAACTAGTTCTGTCATTTTTAGCTGAATTTTTAACGATAAATTATTGCATGCATCGCTTATTCATATTTGTTGATTTAACGTTTTAATAAATAGCTAAAAACCTACGAAAGATTCTACCAGGGTGACGGAAAACTGAAGAAATAATACAACTAATAAATTACATGGATTATTGGTTTATTTTTATTGGTAACGATATATTATGTATATTCACCACTTCGGCAGCAGAAATTCGATTTCTCATTGACAACGTTGAATTTGCTTTTTTATTTAATAAATATTTAAGACTGACTCCCCGTTGTTGTACACAAGTATAACAATGTAGAGCCGCATAAAACTCGAAATGAGGATTTGAGTAGACTGTAAGTTTAATAAAAATAATAAATGTTTAATAAACTTGAATTGTGTAACATTGCTATCACGTTCTTGCCATTAGATTACCCAAAATTTATAAAAAATTTTAAAGATATTAAAATGAAATAATATTGAAAAACACATGAATGGTCGACAATTCCAAAAGCATTAAAACATATTAAAACAAAAATAAGCCTAGGGTATAATTATTATAAACTTCCTTTTTCGAACAAGAACAATTACTTACGTGCGATTTCGATCGACTCACTGAATACGAAATTACTGCTAGATATCGACGCGAGCTTTTCTGCACTATACGTCATTCAGACTTGTCGTTTTTGACTGCCTTATGGACATGAATGTAGAAAGATAAATAAATCTTTAGGGAGTAATCCAAAATAAAATTTGTCATTTAAATTGAGAGTGCGGTTATACCAGTTTTAGTAGTTTACCTTCCATTTAAATATAATTTATCGCAGTATATACAAAATTCATGTAAGTATTTGTTTACTGTATAGTAATGCTTGGTTTATCATTGATAAAATTGTTGGTTATTTTTACTATGCCTAATTTTCACATAATTTAATGTATTTTGTGTAAAATTTTACATTATAATTACTACATTATTACATTTAATATTTTAAATGAATTTTTTCATTTTTTTTACTAAAAACGTAGGATGCAAAAAAAAGTAATTTCTAAGAAACAGACAGCGATGACAATAGCGGAAGCTCTTTCTCCTCTTCTCTGGTTGAATCAAATTTTAGGTTTGGCAATATTCGAAGTGGCTGATCGTTCTTGGCCAAAATTGACGATTTTTTATGTGTGTGTCCGAAACGCCGGTTGCGGCCTCGCCATCTGGTACAGCCAACATGTTAAGTATGAAGAGCGCAACCGAAATTCTTATCAAATCATCGTGTTCGATTTGATCCTTTTTATCAATGTCGGTATAGCTACTATTTCTAATATTGTTGGCTTAATGAATTACAAGGTGAGCTTCTTTACAACTAATTATTACACGGAGAGAAACGTTTTAAGAAAAATTATTGTGCCCGCCAGTAAATCGAGGATAGTCTTTCAATGAGGGTAAAAAATGACTATACTTTATATTCATTTTTGTTATATTTTTAGTAATTTTTATTAAAGGTTTAGTAATTTTTTACCCTAATTGAAAGACTGTTCTCGATTTACTGACGAGTGTAATAATTTTTCTTAAACATTTTTCTCCGAGCAATATTTTTTTATTTTAATCTATAAATTTTAAAATACAAAATAAATTTATTATAATTATCTATTAAAATTATTTAAAACATTATGTCCGATTTGTATAAAATTAATTGGTGCCAATATTTAATTAAATAAAAGATCATCGAACTTTAAATTTCTATTATTTGAATTTCATTGAACAAGAAAACAAAGTTATTATTGAAAAAAATTGCACTGATCGACGAAACGTTAGAAATTTTTGGAATAGATCCAGAAAATTCACAAGCATTTAAAGAAAACCTGCGAACTCTTTGCATTTCGTGTTTTGGAGAACTCCTTATGTTTAGCAGTGCTTGTATAGCGACTTCTTTCTTGTTCGAAAGTCCACTTGAAGTGTTTATTGAGGTAATTGTGAATACATTGCCATTTATGCTAAATGCAACAGCCGAGCTGAATTTTGCAGTAAAAATATCGTGAGTACTGGTATGAAAAATCAACTTGGTAGAAATTTGCCAAATTTAAATACTGAAACTAGAAAGCTTTATTATACTATATTGTCATTTTATAATAATATTCATGCCTTTCAAGGACATTGGGAAAACGATTTGTAAGATTAAGTGCTCTAATTCAGAGTATAACTATTACTACTCAATTAAAATCATTAAATACAAAAAATTGCAATAAATACCAGAATATTCTAAACAGAAATCAAAGCAAACTTTCTGTCAAACCGAATTATTACTACCGAAACAGAAGCAATATTGATCTACTTTTACGGACTGGAAGGTATGTAAATAAGATTTTTTAAAACATTTAAAATGAAAAAAACAACGTGACGCACGAACTTTATTCCAAAGGCAGCTACATTTGGATCTATGTACAATGTCAAGAGAAGTGAATAACGATTACAGTAAACGAATGTTATTACAAATGGCTTCATCCTTTCTGCTCATAACTGAATTAAGTTATTGCTTTTATCTGGTTTATAAAGATCCCTTCATGACACTAACCAATCGAATTCAAAATTTCGTTAATTTGGGAATTTCGATAGGAAGAATTGTCGCTAGACTGCTTTATGTTGTGTATATTTCAGATAACGTAATTACAAAGGTAGTTATCAATGTCATCAATTAATTGCTGCTTTTTCATTAAACACATATTCAATATCCGCATTTTATTAGGCGCAGAAAACAAGTCAAATAGCACAAGAAATTCAAGTGCCAACAACGCAAAGTAAATTGATCAACGAGGTAAGAATTTATTATAGTTAGACGTCAATGTTTGTAGATTAAAATTCGTCATACCTTTTTACAGATTCATCAGTTTTCTCTGCAAATAGAACAACATCCTCTGTCTTTTAATGCCTCTGGTTTAGTTGTGCTGGATTTCGGTTACGTGCGTAGGGTAAGTATCAATAGTATGTTTTATTTTTATAATAGATTGATAGAATAATTTATTGAAATTTTGTATTTAGTTTTTTGGATCGGTAACAACGTACTTGATGCTCCTGATACAAAATCACTCTAAGTTGACGAAAGCGACTAATACTCTTACAAGCGTTGCTTCTGATAATAATAATACGTCAAATTACACATACTCTAAATTTAATACCCGGTATCAAATTTATAATTCCACCTTAGAATACGCTTAAAATATTTTATTTATTCCGTGAGTTACGGAACAAATGCAGTGCAGTAATTAAAGTAAAATAATGTTAAAACGTATTTTAATAATCGTGTAAATGGTCGACAATCCCAAAAGCATTTGTCGTATGATTAAAACAAATTAAAACAAAAATAGGCCTAGGGTATAATTATAAACTTCGTTTGTCAAACAAGAATAATTACTTATGTGCGATTTCGATCAGTCACTCAATACGAAATTACTGCTAAAGATCGGCATTCAGGCTTTGACTGCTTTGCAGACTTGAGTGTACGAAGACAAATAAATCTTCAGAAAGTAATCCATGATAGAATTTCAAGTGCACCGGTTATATCAGTTTTAGTAGTTTGCCGTGCATATTTAAATATAATTTTTTTCCGTATCTACAACTTACACTCATGTGAGTATTTGTTCACAGCAATAAAGTTTGGTTTATCATTGATAAAATTATTGGTTATTTTTACTACGTCCAATTTTCATATAATTCATATAGTTACTATTATTACATTTAATATTAGAATTAATTTTTCCATTTTTTAAATAAAACTGTAGAATGCAAAAAAAAGTAAGTCCTAAAAAACAGAGATCGAAGACAATCACGGAAGCTTTTTCTCCTCTTCTGTGGTTCAATCGAATTTTAGGTCTGGGAATATTCGAGGTGGCTGATCGTTCCTGGCCAAAATTGACCATTTTTTACGTGTGTGTTCGAAGCGCCGTTTACGGCTTCGCTCTCTGGTACAGCAAAAGTTTTATAGAAGAGAAGCGCAACCAAAATTTTTATCAAGCCATCATCTTTGATGTGATGTTTTTCATAAATATTGGTATAGCCGCTACTTCGACTATTATTAGCTTAATGAATTACAAGGTGAGCTTCTTTAAAATCAAGTATTACTATTAGTGTTTTTTAATATAATTAAATATCATCAAACTTGAAATTTCTATTATTTTAATTCCATTGAACAAGAAAACAAAATTATTGTTGAAAAAAATTGGACTGGTCGACGAAACACTAGAAATCTTTGGAATAGATCCAGAATATTCACACGCATTTAAAGAAAACCTGCGAAGTATTTGTATTTGGTGTTTTGGTGGACTCATTATGGTTAGTAGTGATTATGCATCGGCTTGGTTCTTGTTCGAAAGTCAATTTGAAGCATTTCTTAAGATAATTGTATTTGTATTACCGTTTCTACAAAATCCAACGGTCGAGCTGAACTTTGCAGTAAAAATATCGTGAGTATTTGTATGAAATATCAGCTTGGTAGATATTTGCTAAATCTGAATGCTGAAATTAAAGAATTATTGCATTTTTAAAATGATCTTTAAAACTTATCAAAATTGTTGCCAATTTTACTATACTATACTTCATATATAATATTCATGCATTTCAAGGACTTTGGGAAAACGATTTGAAAGATTAAATGCTCTAATTAAGAGTATTACTGTTACTACTCAATTAGACTCATTGAATTCAAAAACATGTAATAAATACCAGAATATTCTAAAGAGAAATCAAAGCAAAGTTGCTGTGAAACCGAATTTTTACTACAGAAACAGAAGCAATATTGATCTACTTCTAGGGGCTGGAAGGTACGTAAATAAGATTTTTTAAAACATTTAAAATGAAAAAAAAAACGTAACGCACGAACTTGATTCCAAAGGCAGCTACATTTGGATCTATGTACAATGTCAAGAGAAGTGAATAATGATTACAGTAAACAAATGTTATTACAAATGACTTCATCCTTTATGCTCGTAACTGGATTAAGTTATTCCTTTTATCTGGTTTATAAAGATCCCTTCATGACACTAACTAATCAAATTCAAAATTTCGTTACTTTGGGAATTTGGATAGTAGCAAACGTTGGTAGACTGCTTTATGTCGTGCATATTTCAGTTAACGTAATTACAGAGGTAGATATCGATGCCATCAATTAACTAGTGTTCTTTCATTAAATCCATATTCTATATCCGCATTCTATTTTAGGCACAGAAAACAAGTCAAATAGCACACGAAATTCAAGTGCCAAGAACGCAAAGTAAATTGATCAATGAGGTAAGAATTTATTACAGTTAGACGTCAATGTTTGTGGATTAAAATTCCTCATGCCTTTTTACAGATTCATCAGTTTTCTCTGCAAATAATGCAGCATCCTCTGTATTTTAATGCTTCTGGGATAGTTGTGCTGGATTTCAGTTACGTGCGAGGGGTAAGTGGCAACAGTTATTTTATTTTTATAATAGATCGAAAGAATAATTTAATGAAATTTGTTATGTAGTTTGTTGGATCGGTAATAACGTACTTGATGATCCTGATACAAAATCAGTCTGACGTGACGAAAGCGGCTAAAACTCTTAAACGCCTTTCTTTTGATAATAATAATACATCTAATTCATCCACAGTTAGTTAAATTGACGCAATTGTTGACTTTTTCTTGTCAGTTTAATACCAAGAGCCTTTAATAAATTATATATATTTAGAACTTGTGTGAATAAATTTTAATAATCGAGTCAAAAAGTGAAGAGTGCAATTTATGAAGACTTGCAACTTAATAATGAAAAACTCGGTTGAAAAAAATTTACTTTTTAAAATCAAAATTTTTTTCTTTTAAAATAAGCAATATGGGAATAATTTAGTAAAGATAAAAATTAAACTGCTGTTCTATTTTATGCAGTTTATTAACTAAAAAACTGTTCCAAATTATAAATAAATTTTTTTCGTAAAGCATACATAAATAATACATAGATATACATATATGATTGTTAAAATTAAAATATTATTTGTTGGTTAATTCTTTTAATATTATGAAATTATAACAAACTGTAAATAAAAATTGAAACATCGTACTTTTAAAATTTTTCTTATTTACATTTTCATTACATAAAATCATCAAATGTATTTAAATTGTGAAGATGTCGGAATAGATAGTCATGCGAAGTGTTTAGCAGTAAATATGACACCTGATTTTATGATGTGTCATTGCCAGGATCAGATTACATATATTCAGATAGTCACTTTGCAATTAACTGCAAAGAAAACAGCACTGATCATCATCTACCACAACTATTTGCCAAACTACATTATAAAAATAATCAAGAAGTCTGCCTTAAACTAGAAGACTATCAAAATAAATATATTAAAAAAAATCCCATTCGCGGCCTTCAGGTTTCAGAACGTCCTTTACCTCGAGCAATTCCAGCCATTATCTTACCAACTAAAACCTTCGTAAATAATTCACTTCCTCCATACAGTAACTTTCCAGGCGGGAGGATAATTTTTACCTGCGAGGGGAAGCAAGAGCTTTTAAATGCAGCCACACGCAAAGCTTATATTCCGATCGACTAAACTGGCCAGTCATCGGCGCGAGGCTTCCCCATTGCCACACACACCGCGCCTTGTGGGCGCGTCCCCTTTACCCGCGTCGACTTCTCAGTCTCACGCGAATCTCGTAATAGTCGGCGGCATGCGTCTGGACTTCAGGGAAAAACGCTGAAATTCTATTAGTCACTTTTGGCTGCGCTCAAGTAAGTCGCCAGTTCACTTTTCTGAGGTGTCGTTCAAATTTACGTAGGGGGTTGGTTTCGTTTAAAAATTAGTTTGAGGGGTTGAAAATATTGCGCAGTTCAAAGAATGATAGTGTCATAATTATTGATTTTTTTATACGTGTGCAAACACGTGCTAGATAAAGTCTGGCTTGTTTATATGAATGCAGCTTCTAATTAAACAGATTATAATCTTTAGTGCGGAAATTGCAATTAAAATATAATAAAATATTTATACCATCAGTTACCACACCCAATAATTTTCTCTAATTAAAATTATTTTAAAGGTTTTTATTTTCACTTTTTATTTTACTTTCTCTATATAAAGTATTTTTATTTTTACGTAAGTAAGTATTTTTTTACGTAAGTAAGTTATTTTTATTTAACAAGTTTTTAAATTGTTGAACAATAAATGTACCAGATTCTTGTTACATTAAATTTTTGGTCGTATTCGACACAAAATTTAATGTAACAATAATTAAGAATGTATATAATTTTGAATAAATAAAAGCAAGAAAAATATTACTATAATCGTTACTCCGCAACCGTTCAACTGCAGGATGTCAAACAAAATCCGTCCAAAATCTCACTCGCCAATCAACAGCATAGGAGAAAGTGCTCGGCCACTAGTATGGACCAGCGCAATACTGGGGTTGACCGTCTTTGAGGTACCGATCGGTCGTCCCTGGCCAAAATTGAGTGTCCTGTACAGCCTCGTGAATGTCGTCGCTTACGGCTTCCTGTTGAAGCATGCCGTAGTAACGATGCCCGAGGATCGCTCCGATATTCCGATGATAACGAGAGTCTTCGACATTGTCGTTGCGGTCAACATTGCCATATGGATAATCGCCAAGGTTTTTGGCTTGTGGAATTACAAGGTAAGAATTTTTCATCTTGTAAAGTCGAAATTGTTGTTTATTCTTTGATTGTTTTATGCAAGAGGTCGCAGGAGTACTGCAGAAAGATCACACTGGCAGATGAGACTTTGGAAGTTTTTGGAATAGATGCGGAATACTCTGCGGCATATTATGAAAATCTGCGAGTAATATTGTTTTGGGGTGGTGTGGCAATTATTTTAATTGTCGCTGATGTTGTGTTAGGTTGGTATGTCTATGAATCGCTCTCTTATTCCGTGATTCAGCTTATTGCATTTGAAACGCCGCAACTTATAAATCCGATAGTCCAGTTGATTTTCGTTTTAAAAATAAGGTAAGCAATCTGCTCATTAAAATTGTAAAGTTGAATATTATTTAAAAATAGTTCTAATATGGATATGTATTTATGGAGATTTACTTATAAGAATACTATGACTTGGTTATATTTGGCCATGTTGAAATCTGATCTTTTTAAACATTGTAATTTTAATATCAGATTCAACGATGTGAAAAACCTCGTGGTATTAGTTTTCATAGAAACAATTGTATTGGCCATATATAAAAAATGTCTACTGGGGATCCTTTAAAGACCCTATTTACTGTCATTTTTAACTTTTTTTATATAAATAAGATATCAAATATTGCAACATTATTTTTTAATTCAAGGGCAGTGGGAAAGAGATTTGAAAGATTGAATGCTCTTATTCAAAGTATTACCACTCAATCGGTAGAACCAACGAGTTCGAAGAACGAGAATAAATATCAGAATATTTTAAAAAGAAATAAAAGTAAAGTTGATGTTAAACCGAATTTTTACTATAGAAATAGAAACAACATTGAACTTCTCTTAAAAACAGCAAGGTAATGCAATTATTTTACTACATATTGTATTTATTGAGAAAATTTATAGTAATTATTCTACTAACAAGGAGAGTGTACGACATTTGGGTAATGGATTTTCCTGCAACTTTGGGATATGTTTTCTAATGTTCTAATATGAA
>JAWWEO010020173.1:0-11129 GCA_035582975.1 Ormyrus labotus | reverse complement strand
ACGACTGTGATATCATTAGTGCAATATTTTAGTGCAATATTTTTATTTTATTTTTATTTTTACTTATACACTTAACGAAACGTATCAGTGCAATATTTTAGTGTAATATTTTTATTCTTTTCTTTATTAGTGCAATAGTTTGTGCAATATTTTTATTTTATTTTATTTTTATTTTATTGTAAACTTGACGCAATTTACTTGTTTTTACGATTACTAAGTGTGAATTTTAGATGCTCACTGTATTATGAATCCTTTTGTACTCATTTACAAATAAATATCTATCTATCTATATCTATTTATCTCTCCCTCCGTTCTCCCAAAAACTCAAGGGTCGCTCGATCGCCAAGGTCTCGCCGTCTAGACTTCAACTATCTACCGAACTCCAAAACTACCAATCCACTCAACACAATTTCCACGAATCCCAATAACTCCAAAAGCTTCAAAAACTCCGAGATCGATTATACGAAAAGAACCCATTATTCAAACTATTATCTTTGGCTATCCAAGCTACACTGAACTTAAGACTAACTTGCAGACACTCGCACAATCATACACGAAATTATACGTCTACGCAGACACGTAAATACAATAGTCAATATTCATTAGTCCCGTGAAATTCATAATATTGATAGTCGAAACAATGTTTTAATTCGTTGCCCCTTGATGCCGTCCTACTTTGAACCTGTAAATAGAAAACCTTTAGCGTTGTGTGCCTGGTGGCGGACGACATATCATCACAACCCGACATACCATTAAATCCCCAAACGCGCAACGCCAACTCACCGCATCTGCCACCTCACTTCCGGCAAGTTTTAAGGAAATGTGTAGCCGACTCCACCACCTGACCCTGTAGGGCAGGCGGGATGCTGGCCACACTTTCCAACAACAACCGGAGCTCCTGCAATGTCACGGAATCTCCAGACTCCGTTGGTTGCGTTGATGCATCCGCTGGGAAAGAGACTACAGAGGTGGAAGGAGGGGTAAGCACCGGCTTGGCGCACGGGAACCGCGGCAGCCCTTTTAGCCGCCCGGTTAGCTTTCCTCCTCTCTTTCTTCGCCTTTGTCTTCTCCAGCTTCGCCTTCTTCCTCCTAATGTTGAGGGTTTCGGCCTCCAGGATCCAGGCGACCTCATCATTCGTGGCGTCCTTGGGGGCCCCTAGCTCCATGGCCCGCTTCCTCTCCGCAAATTCGATCCTGGGGAACCATCTCTTTAGCGATCGTATGTTGTCTCCGTGAGGACGCCTGGTTCTCCGGTGGTCGTCTCCAGGATGGTATTGTCGCCTCCCGCTTGGCTCCCAGCCGAGCCTTTATGCCTTCCAGACAAGGGAAGACGGGGAATTTCGGCTGGACTGGGGACCTCTTCGCAATAACGCCCAACCACAGGCCTGGGGCAATCCTTGAGAACGTGTTCATACTGCCAACAGTTGTAACATGCCTTTGGCGGGGGATCCACTTTAAAATCCACCGGAACGTCCTTTACACCCCCGAACATCCTTGTCCTTCAAGCCTCTTCTCCTTTCTTTGGCTCTTGTTCACCCACCTCTATCTCCATACTCTCCTGGCTTTCCTTGGGGTCACTTACTGGCAGGGCTCCACCCGCAACTGGGGTATTCGTCCCCGCCAGAACTTCTCCCGAAGGACATGGAGCAGCTCGACTATGGGAGGGCTCCGACTCCAGGAAATCCGCTGCCTCGAGATCTAAAAGGAAGGTATCCTCATGACTCGGAATCACCCAATTCCAACCGGAAATCGGTTCATCCTCGACATCGTCGGACCAATTCAACTTCTTTACTGAAGCCATAATTTCTAAACAAATCCAAATTAAATTAGTATGATTTCACATCTGTCACACTCACACTATCAACAAATCATACCATGCTATCTCTCCACCACCATTTTCCGCCTGTAACTCACGTGTCGGGGAGGAATATATCTCTTCTACTCCGACACATGTGCTTTAGCGGTTCTGCGCCCAGAATCTTCTAGGACTGTTGGAGATAAGACTTCCTTCACCTCAAAAGGACCCACATATTTAGGGGCCAATTTGGTGGGAATCCCCTTAGCCGCATTTGATAACACTCTCTCCTTTCGCATGACCAAGTTGCCGATCTGATACGTCGCGTCCCTTCTATTTCGATTATAAATTCGCTCATTCTTAGCCTGCGACGAATCAATGTGTTTCCGTACTAAATCCCGTAACGCATCTAACCTCCGAAGTCAATCTGTCCACTCTTCCGGCTCGATCCTCAACACCTTACCCCATACTTCCACTTCCCTTTTCAGACTTTTGACGGGGTGTGGATGCCTTCCAAAATTCAAAAACGCCGGAGACACTCTCGTACTCGATTGTAACGCTGTGTTAATCGCCTGGCGAAATTCGTGCAAATGCGCATCCCAACTACGATGATCCCCCTCCACGAAAGCAGCAATCATCGTCTTCAAAGTTCGATTTACATGTTCTACTGAATTCGCTTGTGGATGATACGGTGGCGTGATCACGTACTCCTTAAGCATACCCTCCATTTGCTTATTTACGAACTCGGTCCCGTTGTCCGTCAGTAAAAAGTCTGGAGCCTCCCATCGGAAAAGCACTAGTTCCTCGAAGGCTCTAGCGACTGACTTTCCGGTGGCTGTCCGCAAAGGTTTGAACTCTACCCAGCGCGTAACAAAGCTTGGAAAACTAATATATATTTGTATTGATTTTTACTTCTAGGAAACTCCATTATATTCGCCGCTACCACGGCCCAAGGCCTCTCAACGATTCTTTTACCCATCAAACCTTGCGGACTCGACTGCGAGACTTTATACCTCTGACAAACTTGGCATTGTAACACAAATTCTCGCACCCTATGAAATACACCCGGCCAGTAGTATTCCCTCGCAACTCTATCGTACGTTTTCTCCACGCCGAAATGACTTGCGGAAGGATGACAATGAGCATCCTGTATTACTCTATCCCGATACTTAACTAGAACAACTAAACTCCAACCCTCTTCACGCCATGTGATCGGATCCAATAACCTGTCACGAGTGGATCCGTTCAACATCCCATCGTCTACCTTCCAGTCAGGGAACTTATGGGGAAAGCCCTCTACTTCTTTCACTCTATTCAGATACCACGGATCCTCGATCACGTTGAACGCAGCAATATCCTCTCGATCAATTCCTCCAGAAAGAGCATCTGGAACATAGTTCAGTGCTTCTTTCTTGTGGACTATCTCGAAATCCCATTGCAGCATTTTCAACATCCATCGCGCTAGACGACGAGTAGGTTCCTTCAAATTTCTTAAACACTTTAAAGCACTATGATATGTCACCGCTTTGAATTGATATCCCTCTAGATATGATCGAAGTTGTTTAATTTCCCAAAGTAATGCGAGACATTCCTTCTCCGTCGTAATATAATTCTTTTTAGCTGGATTTAATACTCGACTAGCATATACTATTGGATGTTCATTATCTTCATCGTCCTCTTGCGTCAACACAGCCCCGATCGCGTAATCACTTGCATCACTCTGAACTGTACACGGCTTTGAAAAATCTGGCCGTGCAAGTACTGGGGCCTCTACTAGTGAAGGTTTCAAAGTCTCGAAAACTTCCTGTTCGTCTTTGCCCCACACCCAAGATTGCTTACTCCTTAATAGCTTAACCAGAGGCACCTTTACATTCGACGCCGTATCAATAAACCGCGAATATCAACCGACCATACCTACAAACGAACGCAATTCTTTTACGTTTTTCGGTGTTGGGTGGTTTAGTACAGGGGCTGCTCTGTCCGGATCCGGCCTAAGACCATTGTTATCCAACCGATACCCGAGAAAAGTAACGCTGGAAAAACAAAATTCGCATTTCTTGCGATTTACTTCCAAACCAGCATAAAATCGATTATCGGATCCGACCCCAGCTACTTCTTCCATTTCATTCAGCGCTGACACTTCCAATGGCGAATCTCGCACTATACTTACCTGCCCCCCTCTGAACTGCCATAGTCGCCGGCGACTCTTGGCTGTTCATACCAGACCCCACAGGAGTAAGAACCTGGGAGTCTAAACGAGAGGGTCCAGCGATCGCATCATCAGTGTTCGACGACGACTGATTCACCTGAAGTGATTTTAACCCTTTAACTAACTTCGACACCGTTTCGCGAATATCCTTTAACGACGACTCTATATCCCCAACAACCATGTACTCTCCATGCACGGATGACACCTACTGAGGGTTGTCAGGGCCCAGGGGACGAGTTTGCTGCCCTGCCCGAGAGTTTTCCAAAAACTGCCTCACCGTCTCGCAGTTCTGGCAGTTCCAAAAGATAACTCCCGGAGAGCCAAAAACCTGACACTCCAGTCTTCCTGCCGACCCCGGACATGCCGCTGCCAAATGACCCACGGATCCGCACGAAAAACATGTTCGTTGTGAACATTCGGACGCACGGTGTCTCACCGCCCGGCAGATATAGCACACGCCATAAAACACTGCTCGCACGCCCTCGCCCGTTCGATGTTGCTGCTGGTTATTCCTCCACGATTGTTGAACCGGCGTTGTCGGGAAACGCGGCGGAGAACGTTGAGTCGGGGAAAAACTTTCGAATCGCCGTGTATTCGCCTGTAACGGTGGATGCGGATTGGTCCTCATAACGTTCACCAGTTGTTGGTTCCCGGAAACCACCGCGTCTGGAGATTTTTTCAATAGGGGGATTTCTACCAGGATTTTTACACGGATTTTTACGTGGATATTCATATGGATTTTTATACGGATTTTTGTACTGATTTTTATACGGATTTTCATACGGATTTTTCTACTGATTTTCACATGGATATTTATACGGATTTTTATACGTACGGATTTTTATACTGATTTTTACATTGATATTAATACGAATATTTATACGGATTTTTACGTAGATTTTTAATTTATAAAAGGATTTTTACATACATTTATATAAGGATTTTCTCTTTAATTTTTAATAAAACTTTCATGTTGATTTGCGTACGCTGTTACAAAAAAACAACTGCGATAACAGCTGCGAAATCAGCTGCGAATTTGGCCGCATATCACAGCTGTTTTCGCAGATGCGGTTTTTATATAAAATACCAAAAATATACCAAAGAAATATCTATTTTTTATATAAGATCTAAATATTTAAATTTATATCGGTTAAAAAATTCTAAAAACATGTACCACTTCAGCTGTAAGAAATAATAGAACAAATAATTCATTTGCACAACTAAATGACAAGAGATACATATGTTATACATTTTTTGGTAGATGAAGAAGAAAATAAAAAAGTTGCAGTTTGTCAAATAGTACAATTACAAGAACTTTTTCATGGGAATTATGAAGCAATAAAAAAAATTGTCTTTACAAAGGAAGAAATAATGACTGTTCTAATTCACAAAATTTGTACTATTTGTGTTTACGTTAAAATTGATAATAACGAATTTGTCCATTACCAAAATGACGTGTAAAAAAGAAATTTAAATTAGTAATAGTTTTTACTATTGATGTAATAAAAATATAGCTCCATCTTAATCAACTGAGTTTAGACAGAAGTCTGTAGACCGATTTGATTCAGAGATATTACAGTTTCAAAGTTTTTGCTTTGGCGTCAACTTCAGGGCTTAAAATCTTTGTTTTTGAAGTCATTTCGGGCCAAAAAGCTCTTCATTAGAGTAATTTTTTTCATTTAGTATTTTTAAATTAAGAAAAACTGAAAAAAATTAACAAATTTTATAAAATTTAAAAAATTTTTTTAGTTTCTCTTAATTTTAAAATACTGAATCAAAAAAATTGCACCAGAAAATACTGTTGACCCTAAATGACATAAAAAATAAAGATTTTCAGTTCTATTCCATGTCAATACATTCAACGTAGGGGTTCCAAGTAGAATTGACATCAAACTCCTAAAAAACAAAGTTTTCAGAAAACAATAATAAAAGAACTTGTTATTTTCTTCTAAAAACATAATATTCGACCCAGCACTAATTTCTTAAATTATAATTACCATTTTTATTGAATAATTAAAGTTGATTAAAGATGTTCTTCTTGCACTCCAATGCTATGAACAAAAGAGAACTGAACTCTTCTGTAGACATTTGAGGTACTTCTTTGTCGAACACTGCACTTCAGCATTAGTCAAACAATATCAGGATCATTACTAAATCCAGAACTTCATATTGATTTCCTCTCCAATAAGTGTAGACTACTTATTGTCTATGCGTATGATGTTGAAATCAGTATGTCTCTGTAATATGAAGTATTGCTGACAGAATGCTGAAAGTGCACATCTATAACAGCACTTTCAAACTACACTTTTATAATAATATTTGAAATACAACCCTATATCAAAAAATAACATAAAGTAAAGCCTAATGTTGGCTTAAGGGTACCTGAAACAGAAAAATGGAAGTTCTTTTTAGCTTGAAATGATAATAGAACTTTAAAATTTACCTGCTTTGAAAAAGTAGCACTGTGTTCTCTTTTACAATCAAATGATTTTACATTTTGCTTCAAAGACTAAAAAAACATGGTTAACCACAACACACACTCCAGGCAAAACCTATTAGGACTAAAAAGCGAGGAATCATAAGAATATATTACGACTAAAATACATGAAATTTATGCATAATAAGCTTAATTAAGTTTAATTAAGCTTTATGACGCATCAAGTGTATGCTAAAAAATCAACTTTTTAACATAACACTTCAATATAAATTGGTATAGTAAAAAATAAATAAAACAATAACTTTACCTTTCATTCAACATGATGAAATTTATTGAATTTATTATCCTTCAGGTAAATATTAACCCCTGAAAAAATATCAATCACAAAGAATTAATTTCAATAAATAAAACGTTATTTCTTTTTTAAATATACAAAAAATTATCTGACACTTCTTCATGCACAATCTGAATAATATTTAGCACTAAATGTCGAAAAGATAGTGCTAAATACTGCAAAAATTCCCAAGAATGTAAGTTAAGTTACTCAACTAGCAATTTATTTTTGGATGTATAAAATAGCTACATGTATACAATGTGGATAACCTATACGGACTATCCGAAATCTTCATGACGCTTCAAGCGCTGTGCTCTATAGTTAAAAGTGAGAGAGAGAGAGAGAGAGAGAGAGACAGAATAGAATAGAATAGAATAGAATGTTTATTTAAAGTCCAAGGACTTGAGGTCCTATTTGGCCCAGGCCAGTACAGTAAGTGATCGCACATAAAAAGAAAAATAAAAACGCTCGGTGGGAACATTGCAGGT
The DNA here is from genome assembly GCA_035582975.1 of Ormyrus labotus. NCBI lineage: Eukaryota > Metazoa > Arthropoda > Insecta > Hymenoptera > Ormyridae > Ormyrus > Ormyrus labotus. The sequence goes on along the minus strand of JAWWEO010020173.1, from coordinate 3,866 downwards.
TCTTCAGTAACGATAGGTATCTTAAAACTAAATAAAAAGATTCGAAGGAAACAATATTAAAAACTGTTACTTATAGTAATAAACTAAAATTAAAATTAAAATTTAAATAACGTGCAATAAGATAGAATAAAATGCGCAGAAGATAGAGTATGCTGGTGATTAGCCGCAAATATTTTTCGCAGATTTGAAAAGCAAATTCCTGAGATGGAGTTTAAAAACTGGACGCATATAACTAGAGCGTAGATCTGCAGGGAGCAAGTTACACAGTCTGCACGCATATACAAAAAACGCAGACTGACACGTGGTCGTCGAGCAGAAAGGAATTACCAGATCTAGGGAGGACGCGCGCGTAGTGCCTGTAGTTTGCCTGAATTGTATGCCGCCGACTAAGTACGGCGGTTCTCCTAAAATTAGCGCATTTCTAAACACATTGGTCGTCATATACTGCACACGGTTTTTAAACGGCATAACCTCAAGTGCGCCGAAATCTTCCGAAATGTGGTCCGACTTTTTTTGCCGGTGACAAATTGCATGGCAGCATTCATGGCTCGTTGCATCTTGAGCATCAGTTCGGCCGAGAGACCAGCATAGAGCGCGCTACTGTAGTCAAAAATTGAAAGAACAAGTGATCTAGTGATTGGTAGCTTCGCGGTTCTAGGGATTGCCTCCCCACACCTTTTCAGCCGCTTTAATGCTGCGAAGCAGCGATTAGCCGTGTTCGTGCAGTGTTCTTTAAAAGACAGAATGGCATCTACGGTGACGCCGAGTAGCTTTATAGTCGAGGTTGGGGCAATAGTTTGCTCGTTGATCGTGATTGGGGGTAGAGTAAGTGCTGAAATTCTACTTATGAAACCGCGACTGCCGACCCAGAGAGCTTTAGTTTTCGTAGCGTTGATGGTGAGGCCGTTGGAAGCAGACCACCGTGATAGGCTACATAGATCCTGATTGATATTAGATATACCTGTGTTAACTCCGAAAAGCGACAGCGTAGGTAAATCAGAAGGTTATCGGCATATAAATGGTACGTACTATAAGAGATGCACTGAGGTAGATCGTTTATGAACAGCTAAAATAGCAATGGTCCTAGTATGGATCCTTGGGGAACTCCCTGTGTTCGCGCTCGGGGATGAGACTGCCCATTCTGGGGGTCGGCGACGGACTGCGTGCGATCCGAAAGAAACCACCTTATCCAATTGGTAGCGGGTGCCGAGATTCCGAGACTACGGAGTTTGTCCAGCAGTAGACTGATGTTCACGCAGACGAAGGCCTTAGAGAAATCGACGGATACCATTAGCGTAAGTTCGCCGTTTTCGATCGCAACCTTCAAGTCGTCGATTATTTTTAAGAGCGCGGTGTTGTGGGTACTGTGATTCCTCCTAAAGCCCGACTACAGATTATCGATGATTGCTCTACTGAAGATGTAATCAGAGAGCTGACGAAAGGCCACTGCCTCAAAAACTTTGGCCGTAGTACAAAGAATGCTTATAGGCCGCAAGTCGCCTGTTGTAGAACCGGGGATGTCTTTGGAAAGGGCTTGACGACAGCATGCTTCCAAAGATTCGGGAACACACCTGTGTGCAATGATGAGTCGAATATATGCAGCAAGATGGGAAGGATAACAGGCAGAGAGATTTTGAGCAGTGAGACAGGGATACCATCGGATCTGACAGCGTTGGAACGAGAGCGATAAATGCCCTGTACAAGCTCATCAAGTTCGACGTACGAGAAGTAGAAGCTCTCAGTGGGGCTGATACTGACAGAGTCGAGTGTTAGGGGCCGTATGGCTGTGTTGTTAGCGATGAAAAATTGATTCAGGGTGTCTGCATCGCACGGTAGAGAGTCGAGGTGTTTGACGTTACTTCTGGCACCTAAGTTATTTATTAACTTCCAAAGTGACTTCGCGTCGGTGCAAGCATTGATTTTTACCCGATAATACCTAAACTTAGCGTTACTAATAGCTGTCTGAGCCTTGTTCCTTAGGCACTTATATCTCGCTCGATTTTACCTCTGCGAGGATTGCGGTGGAACGTGTATCCAAGTTTCGCTGACGACAAGAATGTGTAAATCATTTTTATAGATTACGCTGTGCACATCATGTGTGTGGGCAAGTAGCGACTTTGCGTTCAAATGTGAGATCCTGAGTAAAGCCATTATGAACCGAAATCGATGGACTCAATTTTGCGCATAACTTGTTGGTTTTGTCCCTTTGAGCGTTCGCCTTACAGTTCGCACAGCAAAACGTTTCGCGGGAGGTGCAATCTTTAGTAATGTGCAGGCCTGCACAATGACCGCAGCAGGCTGCACTTTTACAATTACTGACCACGTCGCCGAACTTCGAGCATTTATAGTATTGCAAGATGTTGACGTGATCAGCGAAACTACATGACATCATACCAATAAAGATTTTACCATTGGCAAAAAGAGTCTGTCTATGTGCGGCGCTAGTTTCGATGACGACCGAGCGAGTGTGTCTATTTTCTGCAGCTGGATAGCAGTAAATTATCCTTATGTCGTCGCTGCTCGCATCGAGAAGGTTTTGCTTAATGAGGCTTGACTTAATCATATGAGCCGTCAAAGATGAGGGCACACCCTTAACAAGAATACGCGGAGAATGTTTACGATCTTCCTTCACTTCAAGACCTGCGTTACTGAGAGAAGCGCTCTGCTTCAGTTTTCCAAGGTCGACCGTATTTGCACTTATTACGACGGATTTGTTAGCAAGAGGGGAATTGCTGTTGACTCTAAGATTTACCTCTACTGAATCTAGCGCGTTCATGAGTACAGATTTTACTGCAAGCGATGAGTCGAAAGCCTCGTGTGAACCCTTCTTAGGCCCTATGACTACCCGTTGTGAGGGAACGACACAAATGGGTTTACTGCGGTCTACAAAGACTTTACTTGTGCGAGGGGCGGCATTGGTGATTTCAGCGTAGCTGGAACGTACAGAATTTTCGGGAGTGACCGGCAATGCGCTTTTGGAATTAGAGACCAGGCTAGTGAGGCGCTGGGTCGCGTCGAGTACACTATGACATGCACCGAGAAGCGAGTTGTCGATATTTGCGATGACACTTTCCGCGGCGAGTTTGCACTTATATGCTGTAGCTATCTCGATAATTGCGTCAGAAAACGAATTAAGCGCTTGGATTATTCCTTTAGCACGCCCTTTATCTCTCTCGGTACGCAGGTTTTTCAGAAGATAGTCGCGGTCGGCTGTCACTTTCGCCAGAATCTCGTTAACTCTGGCAGCTGAGATACCCACATGATCCTCAGTGCTGCCTCTTCTCCTCTTTCTCGCACCAGTGTCGTTACAATTTTCGCTACAATTTTCGTCGACAGCATCGACAGCGTCGGTACAATTTTCATTTTGTCACTCTCCATATTGGGGACGCATGTGTTCTATAATTACCTAATTGAGTCGCGAGAGTGTACTTAAAACTAATCTAGAACAATTTAACATTCGTAAATTTTGTAAAAATAAAAATAAAAATAAACGGATAAATAAAAATTAAAAGTACAAAAAGTAAAAGAGATAAAATAAAAATAAAAATATAAAGTAGTCAGACCCATAAAAATATCATCCGTTAAAATATTGCACTATCATACTTAGACTAGACAAGAATTATTAAAATGAATAGAAATCAAAGACTACTAGGAGAGTAATAAGTACACTTATCCGACTAGTACTGGCATCAGGCACTGTTGTGAGCGTGTTTACAAAACAATCGATAAACACGTAACGCCGACGCTTAAGATTAATTATAAACGTAGGAATCTTTTGCGCTGGGTAGTAATAATTAGAGAGAGAGAGAGAGAGAGAGAGAGAGAGAGAGAGAGAGAGAGAGAGAGAGAGAGAGAGAGAGAGAGAG
>JAWWEO010020172.1:0-11130 GCA_035582975.1 Ormyrus labotus | reverse complement strand
AGGCTATTTCTCAATTTGGATGACTTTAGGTGTCCATCTTTAAAGAAGCTCACGGAGGCTGAGCAGTTTGCATGTTCGATACCTACCAGGAGTATCGCCCCAATTTGCGCTGTACAACATTTGCAAAATGTTCGCGACTGGCTACTGAAGGAATTAACAACATGAAATTAACTCAAAACCGCGTAGAATATAACTCTAAGTCAACACATCGTGCAAGATGATTCTAATTTATAAGCGCATGCAATATAATTCTTACTTAAACCTATATGTTAAATAATTCTTATTCGAGTTTTGATGTAATATAATTCCATTTAGAAATTTAATACAAGATAATTCTAATTTAGCTCGCGTTCAATATATTTCTAACTCAACACATTATGCAAGATGATTCTAATTCTCAAGTATGTCTAAGATGATTCTAATTTAAAAGCACGTGCAATATAATTCTAACTCAAACTTATTTATTAGATAATTCGTATTGGAGTTTTCACGCAATATAATTACATCTAGAAATTGAATGCAAGATGAGATATAGATTTGGCACTTAGTGTCCTACAGCTAACGTACATTTTTAGAAGCCTTGTACTGTAAATAAAGCAGGTAGTATATCCTTGTACGGGGCAATTCGTTACTGATGAGTTACAATGGAATAACAACATAAATTATACAAATATAACAAAAATAACTACTGCCAATGCCTTGGAAGGTAGCTAATCTGCATTCCTCATGCAATTAATTCTTTTTTACTTCAATTTTCTTCTTTTTTATAATCCCTTCTAAAACGTGATAAATAGAATCGTATTATTCAACTATCATCTATACAGTAAAATTTTGGGCTCTAAATGTACACTCAATGAGTCTGGATTAACAAACTAAAAAAATTACAGTATATATCACTTGATTTTTCATTGGGTGTACACAGTGAAAAATCAAGTGATAAATTTGGAATGGGGAATTGTATACGCAACAATATTAACACTCACTAATCCAGTGTTAAATTGAGTGTTAAAAAATTGGAATTTACAATCAGATTTAACATGCAAAAAATTAATATTCAAATAAACGCTCATTCAATATGTTGAAATTTTTATTCTCATTATTTTTACTTCATAAGCTGAGTATTTACTCACCTGTACCCTCGTTCTACAGATATTAAGAGGGAAATGTACACTCATAATCTGAATGTTGAATCATCACTTCCAAATTTAACACTCATTTGAGTGTTAATTCGGAGCCCAATATTTTACTGAATAGATGATAGTTGAATAATACGATTCTATTTATCACGTTTTAGAACGCATTATAAAAAAGAAGAAAATTGAAATAAAATAATACATTATGCAACAAGGGGCGAAAGTAGAAGATTTTTCCCGCGGGTGAGTTTACTGCCCGAACGAGAATATGTTTCGCGGGGGTGCATTTACTGTAGTAATCACCTGAGGGAAAAATATTCTCGTAAGGGCAGTATAATCACCCAAGGGAAAAATCTACTTTTGCCTCGTGTTCCATATAATATTTTATTCCATCCTAGACCGGAAAGGCCACTTTTTAGTTCTGAAAAGTGAGGTCAAAACAACTTCCTTTTTGAAAATTTTGTAATTTTTGAAAAGTTTTGGAAAAAATTTTTCCCTCTAATTTCTCATTTTCCCCGCTAAGTTCTCATTGTTCCCGCAAACCAGCTTTGGGGGAAAAATATGCCACTTTTTCCCCGCTTATCAGGAGCGAAAAGTGGGTTTTTCGGTCGGGAATGCAGACTAACTACGCTTCAATGCATTGGCAGCATTTTTATTTTTGTTATATTTGTATAATTTATATTGTTATACCATTGTAACTCATCAGTAACGAATTGCTCCGTGCAAGGATATACTACCTGATTTATTGACAGTACAAGGCTTCTAAAAATGTACGTTAGCTGTAGGACACTAAGTGCCAAATCTATATCTCATCTTGCATTCAATTTCTAGATGTAATTATATTGCATGAAAACTCCCATACGAATTATCTAATAAATAAGTTTGAATAAGAATTATATTGCACGCGCTTTTAAATTAGAATCATCTTGCCTGAAGTGTTGGAATTAGAATTATATTCCACGCGGTTTTGAGTTAGAATCATATTGAATGCTAACTTGAGATAAATTATATGCATATGAGGCGTCGAAATGAATTCGGCACATGATGAAGTGGATAAAAAAAATTAATTATTTAATGTATTTTATGTTTAGTATATAATGTATATTATTAAATGTGATTAATAAATATATTTTAATTTTTTTTAATCAATTTGTAATCAAAGGATGAGAGCAGGGAAGGGGCTCTCATCATTTCCTTTAAGAATATTAATATATTATAGAATGTATATTGGGCTCGGAAGGCCTCAGAAAACTCAAGTCAGAAGGGAGAGGTAAACGGCGAGAGAGCCGCGCAGTTCTGTCTCACTCTCTGTTATACTAAGGCCTGGAGCTGCGCAGCCAAATTGAAAGTACTGCTTTCGCATAAATTTAAAGTACTTAAGTTTTCGCGAACAATCATTGCAAATTCTGCCATCTTACGAAAAATTTTTTTGCACATTTATATATTATACACACGCGAATGTAAGTTTTCATGGTTGAATTTTTTCCTCGATGCACTATTCGAGTTTTCACTGCACTCTGACTCTCGCTATGAATGTCGCCCCTTATATAGCCGCCGAAAAGTTCGACTACAAATTTCTCGAACCTTCTTGCTTGCTCGAGAGCTCTTTCAAAGATTTCCTTGTCTAAGCGACATTAAATTTACTCTCCGTGTTGGGGCACCTTGTGCCGGCCCTTTACGTTCGATGTTCAAGCTCCTAGCATATCATGTGGAGCTTCTAAATCATGGGGATTCTAGAAGGGAAATTCTAGATCAAGGTGGGTTTCTAGATCATAGGGAGTCTTCTAGATCATCGGGAGGATTCGAAATCGGATCTAGAATCCTCATAGTTATACTACTTCGCGTCGCAATTATTATTAAATCGCGAAGCGAACTTTTAATTCATATAAACGATTTGCAAATTTTTAGGCTCTAACGGAATAGAAGTTTCCAAAAATGGCGGTTAAATCCAAGTAAGCTATTACACGTCAAGCTAATTAGACTAATCAACACAGAATGGCGATCCTTCCACCCCGAAGGATCTCCTTCCCCGAAGCGTTCTAAATTCGCCGAATCATCCGTTTCCTAATTAGCCGAATATCTGATTTTGTCTAGCAAATAACTAATTAGCGTAACGCCCTCTCGATTTGGCGCGTGATTACAAATTCTACCTTTAGTATGATATTTCTGATTATTTCTGGCTAAATAGATTAACATTTCTGCCGCTATTGGATTTCAACTTAATTTCCTCGTGCCGATTTTTTCTCGGTGTGCGCGCGCCTTTACTCATTGCAGCAATCGTAGTCGCCACCTACACCGCGATGGACGCGCCATTGTTAGTGCCGCCTGCTCCGTCATCAGCGCCATGTGCTCCGCACATGTGTTTTCACGCGCGCTCACAGTCGTTTCTTAGTGCCGCGGAGATGATGTTATTCGGCCCTCTGGTGTCTGCATTCGACGTCGCGGACCTCGTGAGTGCTGGTGTATTTGTGTGGAGGTGAAGTTCTGTCGGCCCGGCAGGGCCCTGGACTTCCACGGCGGCATGGGGACAACATAACCTCCTCCGCTCAGTCACTCCACAACAACCTTTTGTTCCAGGCTTTTGCACCGGTTCACCCGCCTCTCATCACCCGGGACGGCATCGGATAAGGTAACGTGCCATTTCCAGGTAAGTATTAGTATCCTTTTCTTTCTATTCTTTTTAGGCAACCAGATTCTCCAGCGGGTCCTATTCCCTTCTTTCCCTGGCAATCCTATTCTTTCCTATTCTTTAATCCTGATTCAACATCCCATTCTATTTCTGCTTTTCATTCTTTTCTTTCTTTTTTTTTTAATTCAAGTAGTTTCTAATTGTTTATGTCTTTTGCAGGTGCAGTTACTTCCTCGAACGACTACCACCCTATATCTTTGGAATGAAGAAGACGCTGACCTAGTTTGCCTCCAGCGACAATTCCTCAATTAGATAAGTATTATTTATTTTGATTGTCTTATTGTTAAATATAAAATAAAAAATAAACTAATGTAATTCTTTATTTTTACAGGTAATTCGAGAGTCAGAACTTCTTGCGCTCTTCAAGTTAAATTTTAAGTATTCTTTTCAATTAATTATTAGATTTTCCTTTATATTGCACTAATAATATTTTCTTTTATTTACAGGTTGTTTAATTGGAAATTTCAAGGATTGCCGGGGAAACTAATTTTAACTGGTTTTATTTTTTATATATTATTTCTTTTTACTTTTTATTTATTCAATCTAATTTATATAATTTCTTTTCTTTCAAATTCTTTCCCCCATCACACTAGTCTCCGCTGTTTCCAATTGGCGTGAAAAATTCCCTCCTGCAGGCAAGTATTGTACATATCCAAAAATAACTCTGGAACTGTTTTTATGCTCGCTGTCAGTGCTATGTTCGGGATTCCATCAAGGTCTGGTGCTTTGGCATTTCCGAATCTACCTCAGGCATCCAGTAGTTCCTCTTCTGTAACTGTCGGAATTGACTCCGCATCATTACATTCTATTAAGAAACGGGTCTCTGGCTGTTATGGGAATAGCTCTGTCACTATCTTTTTCAAAAGGTCAGGACACATAGGTGCTGACATTGGCTGGCTTCTCAGTCTTGCCATTACCACTCTGTACGGTCTACCTCACGGATCACTATTGACTTCATTCAAGAACTCTTCCCAGCATTTCTTCTTATTGTGCTTGATGGCTTTACTTAGCTTACGGCGCACCTCTTTGTATTTCATCTCCAGCTCTGCGTAGTTGGCTTTTTTCCGTCCACGCTGAGCCAGTCGCCTTGCCCGCATGCACTCTTTGCGTATCGGGACAATTTCACTGTTCCACCAATGCACTGATGGAAGCCTGCTGGCTGTACGCTTTCTTGGCATAGTGGCATCACAAGTCTTCTTCACTCTCGTGATGATGTCATTTGCCCTATCTGTAGCACTACTACCATTGATCGGACGATTGTCCAAGGCTTCCTGGAAAGTGTTATAATCAAAGGCGCTTGCCTTCCAGCCAATTCTGTTGATCTTCTTGGGTGAAGTTTTAGCTTTTCGAATCAATTTATATTTAGTATTTCATTAGTAATAAATTAAGTTCAAAAAGATTGGTGGGGTAATCTCTACAAAAACCCGAAAGTTCCCCTTACCTTGAATCCGTGGTAAGTTACTTTCCCTCAAGAAAGACGCAACCGAGACTCCCGGCTTTCATTCGCTCGTCTACAGCGAGAAGAAAGGGGCATCGCGCGCTAACATTTGGTCCTTCGAGACGGATTTCGAGTGAAAAGGGATGAGTTAAACATCTAAAAAGGAGACCTTTCTAAAAACGAAAAGGTTCTTAGTGCAGTGACACCCGAATCGGACTTGTAATTCGAAGGACTTTCGGTACCTCTAATTAAAGTGGCATTTCCGGTGATCTGTGAAATGGCTGTGTGTACGATTTTCCCCGATAAACTGAAGCATAAATCGGGGGGAAAATCCCACAGTAGTGATAAGCATCACGGTCAAGGTCGTGGGCAAGAGCACGTGGCAGACAGGAAGTGCGCGCTGTTTTATCGACGCGCGCACACTGCCTTATTCGTCAGATGACACGCGAGCCATGCATGCCGTACACCTCGCCACGCGGACGACTTCTCGCAGCTAGTTTAAGTTCTCCATGGGCAGCTCATGTAATGTGGTGCCCCGTCTGTTGTAGGAGATCATCCTGGAAACCGCGCAGCTAAGTATTTTTCAAATGGTAACTGCCCTCGCCTCACTGCGCTTCACCACACGCCACCAGCCACGTGGTCAACATAACCTTTTTTTCGCTACATTGCATGACGGCTGCGCTTGCTTTTGCCTATCTACCACATCAGTTTGCCGCATAAGTATCTAGAATAAACTACCTATCTCTAGTAGTTTGTGTGCGCTTTAAGTAGTTTGAGGCTTCCTGCATTTATTGCATAGTTTAGTTAAAAGGTTGCTCGACTGCAACCAGTAGCTGCTTTTTGCCTTTTCTTTTTCTCTTAGCTTGCTTGCAGCATGATGGACAAACGCCTCTTAAAGCAGATGACCGAAAGTCAGCTCACTGTAAATTTTCTGACCAACACAGACAAAACTGCAGCTGCGAACCAGACTGCTGAAGTGCTACAACAGAGGATATCTCTGCTGGAGAGCTATTGGAATAAGTTCTTCACTCGTCATTCAGATCTCAGTTATTATGCAGAGACCCTAAAGATCGAGCATTACTATGCTGATGACTATTTCAGTCTGTACGAAGAGACATTTATACAAGCCAAGGCTGAATTGCAGCGACGACTGTCTGCCAAAGCCACACCTCCGGCTTTACCTGCAGCAGTTGCAAACTACCAGGAAAACCCAGCAGCATTTTCTCGTCTTCCTAAACTAGTTTTACCTGATTTCAGTGGAAAGCAGCTCGAGTGGGATACCTTCAAGGAACGCTTCTGCTCTATGGTGAAGGATGTGGCCTCTATCTCACCAGTGCTTAAGCTCTAGTACTTGCTGTCATGCTTGGATGGTCCAGCAGCCAAACGACTGGGTAATATGGAAGTGACAGGCGCCAACTTCGCTGTCGCCTGGGCCAGTCTGGAGAAGGGATTCGACAACAGTCGTGTGAGATAGTCTGCTCGCATGTCCAGGTTGCTCAGTCTGACTCCAGCATCACAGAAATCTGCTGGGGAGATTACTCCTAGATGAGGTGGAAGAAGGAATGCGAGCACTCAAATTCATGGGCAGACCAGTCGATCACTGGGATGACTGGTTTGTGGAGATCCTTTCGTCCAGTCTGGATCCTTCTTCCAGGGAGGACTGGGAAAAGTCCTCGGAAGGCACGGTCAATTTTCCTTCCTATCAGCAGATGGTGGACTTCTTGGAGAATCGTGCGCGCTCACTTGAAACTTCCAAGTCACAACTTGCCCAGCCTAAACCACAGCCTACGAAGAGTGCTGCCAAAAGTAACAAGCCTGTCTCTGCTTTCCACAGCTCTTCTGTAGAAAGTTCTTCTAGATGGTCAGAAGAAACGAAAATTCGTGGAAACACCGAGATTATATTTCAACTCCCTCAGCCCAAAGCACATGGTGGCTCAGTGCAACTCCAAGGGACGCTGTTCGACCCCAGGATGTCAGGAGAGACATCATTCACTGCTTCACTCTGCTCGGATTGCAGCCACAGAGCAGCAGCCGGAGCCTAAAGCTTCGTCAAGCACTCTCTTCAGCCAGGTATCATATCATACGACTCAGTTAAGAGACCAGTCTATGAGTTCTGCAAACAGAATCCCCCAGCAGGTTCGCACTACACTACTAGCGACTGCTTGGGTAATATTGAAATCTTTGAAAGGAGTCTCTCTCTCTCTCTCTCTCTCTCTCTGTGCAAGCCCTAATAGACCCAGGTCCGGAAGGATGTTTCATCACAGAGAGTCTCACAAGCTCTAAGCTTAAGCAGAAGAAAATCTCCCACCTCACTCAGTGCGGTACTGATTTTCAAATGAGTTTTACAGCACTGATCCTTGGCAATCTCACATCGGTTCTTCCCAAGGAAAGGTGCAGCGAAGGAAATTGGCCTCATAACCAGGATCTGGAACTGGCAGATCCAGCCTTCTACGAGCCATCTCCCGTCGACTGCATACTGGGAGCAGACGTGTACTCTGAATTGATGCTGCCTGTTCAACGCAAAGGATCCACTGGTCAACCCATTGCTCAACAGACTGTGCTGGGATGGATTTTGACGGGCCAATCGTTCATGATGCTTCATGCATCCCTCCCACTACCGTATACAGTCACCATATGATGACGTCTACTACAAGTGACTTGGTCAAGAGGTTCTGGGAGATCGAGGAGATCGAATCAGTGCCAACTCCGTCTGCTGAGGAGCTGCAGTGCGAGACGCACTATGTAAATATTCAACGTCGTGATGAGACAGGCATCCCTCAACGACTGCTTACACGTCGGTCAGAAGCTGCAGACAGCCATCGTGAATGTCATCAGGCGTTGGCGCCTATACCCAGTAGTATTTACTGCCGACATCAAGATGTTTCGGCAATTTATGTTGGATGAGCGAGACCGGGACTGGCTACGCATTTTATGGAGATATTCGCCACATAAAGCTCTACGCGTGCTCAGATTGCGCACAGTAGCGTTCGGTACGGCATGTGCTCCCTTTCAGGCCAACCGCATGATACTGCAGCTCGCTCAGAACGAACGGGCTCTCTACCCACGAGCAACTGAGATTCTCCACTCACACGTCTACGTGGACGACATTTTAGCCAGAGATGACAACCTCAAGGAGGCTCTTCACGCCCGAGACAAGCTCGTCTCCATTCTCCAATCGACAGGCATGGGATTGGACAAGTGGTCAACGAACCCCTCTGGTCTGCTTGAGGATCTTCATCACGCCCCCAACGAGCTCCGAGATATCAACGTGGATGACGTTGTGGCTACGCTTGGACTGCAATGGAACCCCTTAGTAGACTCCTTCTGTTATCGAGTCACTCTATGCCCTGATGTTACCGCGGTCACCAAGCGAGCGATACTCCCCGAAATCGCTCTTCTATTCGACCCACTAGGATGGTTGCCTGCAGTAGTCATCATTGGGAAAATCCTCATCCAACAGCTTTGGATTGGCACTCACTGGGATCAGCCGGTCCCCGATCAAACTCTAGCCTCATGGACTGCCCTTCGCAACCAGCTGCCGAATCTTGCAACACTTCCCATCCCACGCTGGGTGTCCACCTTCAGCAGTTCCAGATGGTATCTTCACGGTTTCGCCGACGCATCTATCTACGCGTATGCTGTTGTATATCTTGTCACTCAAACCGAACGGGAGTAGGTGACATCTACGCTGCTGATGGCCAAAAGCAAGGTGGCCCCTATTAAAACATTGAGCATACCGCGACTGGAACTCTGCGGTGCTCTGCTTCTTGCCCTTCTCCTGAACAAACTCTTGTCAAATCTACAACTTTCTCCGGTGGGTGTGTACTGCTCGTCTGACTCGCAAGTCACCTTGGCTTGGCTGAATAGCCAACCATCAAGATGGACCACATTTGTAGCGAATCAGGTCAACGAGACACTCACCGTGCTACCAGGAGCTTCATGGAATTACGTCAAGACCAGCGAGAACACGGCCGACCTCGCGGTATTATGCCACTCAATCTGGCAGAGCAACCGTTGTGATGGAAAGGACCTCCTTGGCTCACTACACGATGGGAACGATGGATTGGTCTTCAAACTACATCTACCACCGTGCTCGAAGAGCGCAAGGGCTGTGGCCGTATTCGTCACACCTCTCAATCGGAAGGAAGAAAGGCCAATAGAAGACTAGCAGGGTGTATCCCGTTTCTCTACAGCAGTTAGAGCAGTTGCTTTCTCTCTCATATGGTCAACTAAACGCCGTCAAGTAGCAGATCTCGGCTCGGCCGATCCACTAAGAGCAGATGAGCTTATCCGCGCTGAACGAGCTCTCATCATTGGTGTCCAACACGAGACCTTCCAGACCGATATCAGTTGTCTACAAGCTCACCAGCAAGTACCGAGAGCAAGCCCCTTAAAGCGGCTTACGCCTTTCCTCAATGAGAACGGCCTCATTCGTGTTGGAGGAAGACAGCAGCATGCCATGCTCTCGGACGCAGAAAAGTATCCAATCATTGTGCCCTGCAGCAGTCGCGTCGTCGAATTGCTTATCCGAGACGCGCATATCTGCACGCTACACGGCGCACCACAGCTCGTAACGAGTCATCTGCTACGCACCTACTGGTTAGTGCGAGCACGCAACCGACAGTGCGTCAGATGTACTCGGTTTCGAGGGCAACCACAAGTGTAGCAACTAGCGCCACTGCCGGCGAGCAGAGTGACTCCAGCTCGGCCCTTTACTATACGGCTCGACTATGCCGGCCCATTCATGATGCGCATCTGTAAAGGTTGCGGGCAAAAAGCCTACAAGGGCTATGTGGCTATCTTCGTGTGCATGGTGACACGAGCCGTGCACATCGAAGTAGTTTCGGACTACGCTTCGCACACATTTCTAGCAGCCTTCAAGCGATTCGTGTCCCTGCGCGGACTTTGCAGCGTTGTCTGCAGCGACAATGGCACCATCTTTCAAGGCGCCAACGCCGAGTTCCAAAGACTCTTCGATGTAACATCGCAATTCAGTAAGGAAATCGCCGAAGCCATCGTCAAGGATCGCGTCGACTGGAAATTCATATCTGCGCACCATCTGCGTCGAGTCCTCGGCGACGCCAAACTCACCTACGAGGAGTCTCAACGCAGATTGAGGCCTGTCTCAACTCGAGACCATTAGCTCCACTCAGCAACGATCCTGAGGACCTCGCTGCTCTCATGCCAGGGCACTTTCTTGTGGGATCAGCTTTAACATCGTCACCGGAGCCTATCGATGATTCTCTCTCTGTTGTAGATACACCACGCTTCAAATGGACAACCTTAATGCGAAACCACTTTTGGTGGCACGGGTTCTGCGCCTCCTCCAACGACATCAAAAGTGGCTAAAACCGACGTCGAAAATTCAAAAGGGCGTTGTAATTCTCATTGCCGACGAACTACAACCACCTACGAAGTGGGCATTAGCGCGCGTCTCGCAACTCCACCCAGGCCCCGACGGACTGACACGAGTTCTGACGCTACGCACCGCCACCACATCACTCAAACGGCCATTGGTAAAGGTCATCCGCCTCCCAATCAGCTCAGAACCAGACGTGATAAACGATCTAACTTCATCATCTAGGTCGACTGCTTCCACATCACGCGCTCCGCTCACGGCGGCCGGTACCAGTCAGCAATATCAAGAAGAATAATATTTGTTGTTCCCTATCTACTCTTTACTCTCTTTTCATATCGTACTATCTAAATGTTTACTCTATCTATACCTACTTTACTAACTTAAGGGGGTTCTATACCGAAAACATTTCAAAAAATCAATTTTTTTTTTATTTAAGTTTTTGATTCTATACTTTATCCAAAACTTAGAAAAAAAATTTCATGCACAAATTTAAAAAATTTTAAAAGTTACG
>JAWWEO010020171.1:0-11131 GCA_035582975.1 Ormyrus labotus | reverse complement strand
TTGAGCTCCATTGCGTTTCAGGTATAAAATTGTGTCGAGAAGTAAATATTTATACGCTATATGCGCCTGTATTTTTTCAGATTTTTTCGAGTGATGGGCCATGCCTAAAAATGCAAAGGACCGCTTTTTTTTATCTGTTTTTGACCTCTGTTGCTTTACCAAAGAAACTTAAGTTAACACTGATAACACCATCGTATTCTAAGGGAAAACACACAAAAACATGTATGAAATTTGTCGCCAATATTTTTCGACTATTTAATATGAGATAATAATTGAAAAATAGACTACAACATATGGGAAAGGCCTCAGTCTTCTTCAATAGATAAACGAAAAATTGTTGAATATGTATATCTTGAAAGAATACAGTTGTTAAATGTTAAGATTCTTTATAAACCAAAACTTAATTGTGAAAAGCCAAGATTTTTTATTCAGCGATAATTATAATACTGATTGCATGTCACAAAGAACCTGTACACAAAAGAAAAGCCATATAATTTTATTTGCATTTTATTTTAAATCTAATATTTTCAAAATAATTTCAATTAAAAAACATTTTTAAATAACTACTAGTATTTTAAAAGTATACAGAAATGCGGATATTTGGAACTAACTACATCAAACATCCAGCATCTTATGTTTAAAATTCAATAAATAATTTAATAATTGTTAAAATTATATAAAAAAATTAGATTTATTATTGAATAACAAAATTTTATTATATTTTAGTGCGTACGTGGTGTGAAAAGGTTTGGATATTGTATTTGCATGTTTGGATACTATAATATTGGGCCAATATTGGGCCAATGTTGAACCAATATTTTTGTATTTTTTTTTAATTTTATTTATTTATTTATTGGACTGACAATATTATTGTTTACAATATAAAAATATTTACGTTGCACGATATGTTGCATAAAACTATTATGTAGATAATTGACTTATTTAACTTGTTTATAGGAATTGCTTGCTTGTAAAATTATTACAAAATATTGGCTGTAAATATTAATTAACTTGACAACATTTGTATTTATCCTATTTATTTATACTTATGGTTAGACAATTTAAAAAATTACAATTTACAAAGTTTTTACAAATTATTATGCATAACTGAATCTGAAAAATTAGATTTTTAACTTTCGAGAAGGCTGGAAAACTGTTGGTACTGACTGACACTGACAATAATTAGAAATCAGCACTCCATATATAAGTCTTGCGCTTAGTGTAAGATACGCTTGTGTATACAAAAAATATATTTTTTTGAGAGAGAGAGGAGAGAGTTCTCTCAAGAACGTCCAAAAACAATTTTAAAATCTAAAAGTAAGGCAAAAAATTCCAAAAAAATTCATTGTCATCAGTTTTTTTTATCTCTATGATTTTACTAAAGACTGTTATTGTTATGGCAAAACTGATAATACCATTGCATTCTACGGGGACAAGTACATGAATAATCTAAATAATATATTATTATTTGCGACCAATTTTCAAGATGATTATTCACAAATCAAAGAAGAAGACTGAAGCCTTTCCCATATGTTGTAGTCTATTTTTCAGTTGTTATCTCATATTAAATAGTCAAAAAGTATTGGCGACAAGTTTCATACATGTTTTTGTGTATTTTTTCCTGTAGAATACGATGGTACTATCAGTGTTAACTTAAGTTTCTTTGGTAAGGCAACAGAGGCCAAAAACAGATAAAAAAAAGCGGTCTTTTGCATTTTTAGGCATGGCCCACCACTCGAAAAAATCTAAAAAAATACAGGCGCATATAGCGTATAAATATTTACTTCTCGACACAATTTTATACCTGAAACGCAATGGAGCTCAATTGTAGAGCGATTTTAATTTTTTTTAATTTTTTTTAAATCCCTCCTTGAGGTTCTAAAATTATCAAAATATTTAAGAAGATGTGTATTTTTATGAAGTATATGGTCAAATTTTTTCAGATTTTCCCAATGCAATGATTTTGCTAAAAGTAATTTTCGATGAAAAAATCAGTTTTTTGCGTGGCGGGGGGAGGGATGAATAGGTGGGGAGCTAAAAGTACCATGAGAGGTCCTCATTTTGCGTGCCTAAGCAACTGTAAAAAAATTTGGCAATTTCAGGAAGGGTGTCATTTTCACTATTATAATGGGGGATACCCTTTCCGGAAGCGAAGGAAGTTAAAGAATTTAACAAGAAATTGACTAATCACCGGAAGTGCCTTCACTACAACACTCTACGGTATGTCACAGACCCCTCTCGCTTAAGACGAGAAAAGCGAGATAGCTAAGGCAACTTCACACACAGTAATACTTTTAAAATGAAAGTCTTTTGAAGCAGCTTCAGAAGTAGCTTTTAGACGTGCCTCCATGTCATCAAGGAGGGAGACTGACGCAACGCCAAAGTAGTTGTGAAGGTCATCCCACGAAAAGCTACTCAGCTCCTCCTCGCGACTGGATATGTCATAAATTTGTTAGCACCTTCCAGACATTGCACAGTGGGAAAAATGGGAAAAAATTCGAGCCACGCGACGATTTTAATGAAATGATGACAATTTTTTTTTTAATCTTCTCTAAAAATATATTTCATGTTTCTAGTGAGAAAATTGTTATAAATACCCATATGTATTTTTTTTTATACGATAAAACGACTTGCCTCAACATCAGTGAAACTTATTCGAAAATAACGCAGGACCACAAAATATTTTCGAGAGTCTTCTTGGAGTTGAGTAGGTGTACTATATGTTTTTTGGGCTGAACACGAATCCACTTTCAGAATGATTCCAGCATGTCAGGATTTTTATTAAATTTAAAAAGTAGATCAAAATAAAAAAATACATATGCGTAGTTATAACAATTCTCTCACCAGAAACTTGAACTATATCATTTTTAGAGAACATTAAAAAAACCGCTGCCAAGTCATTGGCAGTTAGCTTCTCCCTAACTAATTTATTGTTCCACTATTATCTCGGTTGTATTATTAATTTATTTTCATATGTCCATTTTAGAATTTATTGAGCAGCTAACAAACAATTAAAATATAAAGTTTGTTATTGAAATATTTAAAGTCCTAAAAAACAGAAGAATACAAGAATAAAACAAGCTTGAATAGCCAAAGAAAAGTAATTCTTTGTATTTTATTTGAACTATATTGCTAAAACTAATGTAAAATAAAGGTGATTTTAACCTGGCGTTACCTTTTCACACTCTTATAGTTTTGAAAAAAATTAAATAAAAATTTCAAGTAAATTGGATTTTCTCTAACTATTATTAGTCATAGAAAAGTAATTTTTTGTATTTTATTTAAACTGTATTACTAAAACTAATGTAAAAAGTCATATCAAAAATTCTCTTTAATTTTGAAAGTTTAGTTAAAGACGAAAAAAATAAGTGGTCGATCATTAAAAGAGATCGATTATTCACTAAGATACAACTATTCAAAAAATTGAAACAAAATAAATAAAACTTTAATATCTTTCGAACTAATACGTTTCATAAGCAAAAAACTATACAGCTCTGAACATGTAAAAGATCTACCTTTTCCCAAAATTTCAAGTAATTTAAAGTATTTTTACTTCCGTAATCGTTCGTTCTAGAAAAC
Organism: Ormyrus labotus; assembly: GCA_035582975.1. Taxonomy (NCBI): domain Eukaryota; kingdom Metazoa; phylum Arthropoda; class Insecta; order Hymenoptera; family Ormyridae; genus Ormyrus; species Ormyrus labotus. The sequence continues at coordinate 7,552 of JAWWEO010020171.1, read as the reverse complement.
TCATTTTTTTTGGTTTTCAGTTTTTTATTCAAAAACTAATTGACAAAATAGCTTGAAATTTTTACAGATTATAGCTATATATATTCTCAATTATCAAACATTTTTTCAGAGCAGTTGATAATTTAATTTAAGAATTATAATCTTTTTCAAAAAAAAAAAAAAAAAAAAAACACGTTTTTATTAAAAACAAAAACATCATAAAAGTTAGGGTAATTTATTTTCTCTGAAATTACAGGTATTTTTATGCTCTTTAAATTGGCCTTTGTTCGATTCAAATATCTCAATCCTATCATTAAAAAAAATTAAAATTAAATTTGTCAAAAATCGAAAATTTGTGATAAAACAAAAAAGAAGCAAAAAAAAATGAGCCGTGAACGATGAAAATCCGTTCAGTAGAAGCTGAGATATGGCGTATATACTCACACACATACACACATCCATACAGACATTTTTCAAAAACCATTTATTCTTGTTCCTGACACCTTAAAATACAATTATAACCGATTTTTCGAAGAACTCCAAAAAATTACTATCACAATGCTTCCTCTAGGAGGAAGCAAAATTGTCAGCATTTCATTAAAATCGTCGCGTGGCTCGAATTTTTTCCTATTTTTCTCACTGTGCGTTGTAGTTTTTCAAGGTGTCAAATAGTCTGTTTTGGTAATATGTGGTATTGTCAGTCACAGTTATAGCGTCTGCTTGCCTGCGGAAAGTTAAGTATTTCTCCAAGAATTTACTGTCCTTTGTTCGGAAGTAACGACGATACAGAGCGCTACGTACGCACAACCATATTGATACGGATCATTTTTTGTTGCAAAGAAAATATAACCTTCATATGAACTCTATTATTTATAAGATGAAATGAGGATTTATCATTACTTTTATTTTCCCTGGAAAAATAAGGATTTCCATTTAGAAATAGGTGTCTCAAATGACATTGATTATTGACCTCAAGGTTGCAGTGAAGGTCACAGTCGAGTTCATCACAACATTGAATGCCCCTGTTCACTTCGAACAACATTTATACAGGCAGTTTTCATTATATCGCCCGCAGAGATGCACTAGCGTCATTAAATTACGCGTAGTAAATGACAACATTCGTGTTAACTCTCTCTCTCTTACTCTACCGTGCAACTCGTACTACACGTCGAATTTCCGCTCTTTCTCTCTCTAGCTAAGACTACCGTACGCTAGCGTAATCGGGGCTCGTCGCCACCTTCGATGCGCTCGGATAAAACACGCAAAATTTACGTTGGCTGCGCCGTACGTTCGAATGGAGGTGGGTTAGGTGCGTACAAGGTTCGCTCGGTCTGGCTGCTTCCTCGCCGTTGCTCCTCGCTCGCAATCTCCGAAAAAGGCTGCTAACACAGCGCAGTACCGCTTGCACAAATAAACGCGATCGCACACGCAAAAAAACGAAAAGTCGTTACCATACGCTTGATTTCCGCGCTGGTTCTGTGACGAGATTCTCTCGTCACGAGAAAAAGATTTAAAATTAATTTTAATAAAATGAAAATTAGTAAAAAAAGTATTTAGTTAAGGAAAAAGAGGTAAAATTTAAAGAGTTAAAAATAAAAAAAGGCTTATTCCAGCGACCAGAAAAAGTAGAAAAAGTATGAGTGTTGGTATGGGTGTGAATGTAAATAGTGTGGAAGAATGTGTGATCGCGAGACATAAACAGGCGACGAATCCGCGCCTGGAACTACTCGTAGCGGAGAGCACCGAAATTCAAATAATATAAAATAGTTTAAAAGCGTAGAGTTTTAACATGCAAGAAATTAGATTTTGGAAAGATTTGAAAGCATAGGTAGCATGCACAGTAGATCAGCGAAGAGGATGTTAAAGCAACAATAAGATTTAGAAAACATCAGTGGAAGAAGAAAGAGAGAATCGTCAGTCATCATCAGCGCCGGCCGAGTAGCCGACGCGAAGCGGCGTCTTCGCTCGCACGTCAGCGAGTGATGTCGTCACGCTCGCTGCTCGGCTCACCAAGTTCAGCGGCGTCTGCGATTGATGAGTGCGAGGGAGAGCGCGCATGCCTCTATCTCGCTTGCTCGCAGTCTGTGAGCCTGCGTAACTCGCTGGCATACCTGCCATCGAGTGGAGGCGCTTAGAGGAGGGAGATCAAACGATCACGCCGATCTCCTCCACAGCAGCAATTTTAAGGCGCGCAGCCGCTTGCGGAACCTGCGACCAAGCGAAAAACATCGTAATGGCGCACGACATTTTTGAGTTTCGCGGCGCTGGTCAAGCGTGTCAAGTGGCGCTACGGTGACAAGAGTAGCGACACTTTCGACACCTGCGCCAGTCAATTAGCGACCAATTAACGACCGAACAATGAGGCTCAACGACCAATCATCAAGCGCCACGTCCAGCGCTGATGATGAAGAAGGAGACCACCAGCGAGGAAGAAGAAGCGGCCATTAGCGGCCATTATCGGCCATTCGTTGCCTCGTCGTCGAAGCGTGTGGATGGAAATTCATTGCTGTGGTGGTGTGCACGCTTGACGTGTGTTCGGAGTGTGATAAGAATTCTTGGGAGAGTACAACAGCGGGATTGAGGACAAAGGTACCAGCGTCGTCGTACCAGCATTGATAAAGTAAGATCCAGTGAGTCCTATTGTCGTGTAAAAGAAATCTGCGATTGCTCTCGGCGCGAGCGGGAAAGGCGCGGTTAGCAATAATTCTTAGCGTGTTAGTTTGTACGAAAGCGTCTCAATTTAAATAAAGCAGCGTGTTTTGAATCAGATAGTGATCGCGTTAATTGATTTATTTTTCCCGGCGTCCCGTCATTTTTCCAAGTTTTCTAACTTTGCGTTCGCGATCTGAATCAGCGGTTAAAGGCGACGTCCGCAGCGTGGGTTCTTGCCAATATCTTTCCGGTGGTGCGGAGTCTCGGCGGGATTCCCTCTGAGAAAGAGGTCTCGCTTTGAAGGTGAGTTGTTTCATAAATTCGGTGCTTAAAAGCACCTGGCGCTCAACAAAATTTGTATTAAAAAAGGGTAGGCACACGGTGGTTGAGCCGCTTTGTATCGTAAGATCGGAAAGTCGCCTCGTGGCGAAAATCTACGTTACAGTTCTTGATCCTGTTGGAAACGCATGCAAATAAGACAGCAGTCACTGGTAATCTGCCCGCCTTCGAACGCGTCTCCCTCGATAGACGCACACACGCTCTCAGCGACGATTAGCCGCGATTACGGGGCGCGATCTTCGCGAACGTCGTTACAAATATAAGAATATAATGTTCAATATACAATATAATATATAATGTAATACCGTAATATATAGTACATAATGTAATATATCATTAAAAAAATGTAATATATAGCATATATTGTAATAATATGTAATATATAATACAGAGTGTAACAAAAGTAACGATGCCCCTGAATAACTTTCCAGGATCGCATTCCCGAAAAAATTGTTCAGACAAAAGTCGTAGTGTTTAATCCAAAGAATTGATTGATGATCTCGATTTTGACTCCAAGGTAATTGTTAAAGTTTATTTCAAGGTCAACTTGAATTATTTAAATGGAAACCCCTAGTCTTCATTTAAGATATAGAAAGAGCGGAAAATTTTACGTTTAGATATGTACTTGACCTAGGGTTAAAATATCCTCTGAGAGTCATTTCAAGGTGATATTTGATTTCAACGGCGAATCTCGAAGTAGGTCGCATTACGAATGTTCTTGCAGATGAAATTTACAGGGTTTGTACCACGGGATTAATTAATGACCTTGACTTTGACCCAAAAGTCATTTTTAAAGTTTAGTTCAAGGTCGAATTCTGGGAGTAATTTAAAGGTCTTATTTGAATTTAACAATGAATCTCGACGTAAGTCGCAGTATGAAAAACCTTGTTATAAGGTTTGTACCAAAAAATTAATTGATGCGTGTCTTAAAGATTAATTGATGTACGTCGAACCTCTTCTGACCGGCACCATGAATGCACAAATAAAAAAAATTTTTATGGATCTATTATTCTTTTGTCCTAAAAGCTTAAAATATAAAGACATATATCGTTTAGTGTATATATTTTCTTATATAAATGCGTGTCCACATATTTGGACCACCTCCTACCCCAACCCCTTTCATCCCCCGGATTAACCGAGTTTCTAAAGAAATAATTCACACTAAATATTTTTTTATAGCACTTTTAATTTAATAACGGTCGAGACAGATTTTGCTTTCTTCCGACTGCAATTATAATAGGCAAAAATTAATTTTTAATTAAATAACGTGATTGCTTCTCGTAGAACTTTATTCAAACTAGTTAATACCACCGGCGATTTCATAAAAAAATATTTCATAAAATACGTCGGTTAGAAGAGGCTAAGATTCACAAAACCGAACGAAGAAACTTGGAAGAATTAAGAAAAAGAATTATCCAAGAAGCAGCAATTATTGGTGCTCTAATGATCAGGAATGCGGTGAATCACTTTTATAAAAGGATAGTTTTCTGCCAAGCAGCTAATGGTAATATTTTTGAACATATGCTCTAATACGAATGCAGTATTTCAACATGCGAGGCAAGGGGACTCGCGTTAATTAAGTACCCCAATGGGGCCATGTTTTCGACACGTCCAGGCCGTTGGTCCTGGGTCATGCTGAGAGCGAATTTTGAAGTATTTCTTGTCACCGTTATGAATAATGAGAGTAAAACCCACTTCGTTTAGTATTGTAAAAAAAGATAATTTGGGAATAATCTTGAGGTCAAAGTAAAAGTTTCTAGTCGATTATTCAGACAAAACCCTGAAAATTTTCCAAACTAGTTTCTCAAAGGATGTAATCGTGGAAAGTTATTCAGGGAATAGTATATTGCTCCAAATGACCTTTAGACGTCACACTCATTAATTAATTTTTTGATACAAACCCTGTCACTTCCATCTGCAAGACCATTCGTAATGCAACCTACTTCGAGATACTTTTATCCTAAGTCCAGTACATGTCTGAACGTAAAATTTTCCGTTCTTTCTATTTCTGAAATAAAGACTAGAGGTTCCCATTTAAACAATTAAAATTTACCTTGAAATAACCTTCAGAAATGACCTTGGGGTCAAAGTCAAAGTCATCAATCAATTCTTTGAACTAAACACTACAACTTTTGTGCGAACAATTTTCTCGACCCTTGAAAGTTATTTAGGGGTATCGTTACTTTTGCTACACCCTGTATATAAATTTATTAATAAAAATATTATAACAGCATAATTTGCTTACCCCAAGTTTTCTTGCTCTAATATTTACATCATTCCACATAGCTTCTACAAAGTAATTTCTAAGTTTAAGCCCATCCTCTCCATCTTGCATAACTCGCAACATTACCATCCATACATGAACTTCGGTAATCAAAAACCATGAAAGTAATGTATCGTCCATGCTGTATTCTAAATAATTAAATTGTCGAATGAAAATTGACTTTTAATAAATGAATTAATTCTATAGATTAGATTCTATTTTACAATTGTTTTTATTAGACTCTAGTTACAAGTTTCTTTAACGTTTAGAAAATTTTTGTGGATTTAAAGGGTAAGGTACAGTCAAAAATCACTAAAAAACTCATTTTTTTATTTCAGAAATATGTTCTAAATGTGTAAAAGCATTCATCAGGGTCAAAAGGAAAAAATTTCAATGCTTATTAAAAAAAAAAAGACTGTTTAATGAAATTTTATAAAAATAAATAATGCTTTATTTTTTTAATTTTCTGATTCATAATACGAAATGTACTACGAAATACATAGTATGTGACATCTGTGATGCATCAGGGCCGTCAGGATTCGACAACGAGAATGCACCCTAATATTACTGGCACATTTACTGTAACACAGTATGCGCGTCGGCTGCTACTGTTTACTTCAGTCGTTCGCTGATACATTATCTATTTATTTGTTCAAAATGAAGTCAATAAATAGAAACTATCATTTAAGAAAACAGAATAATCTACAGAAACTTGCAACTAAAAAGTTATTATGCTCTAAAGTAGAAAAATAGATAATTTTGAAATTGATTTGAGTACTCCAGAAAAAACTGTTGATTCAACTGTGAATAGGAAAATTTTGTTAGTTAATTATTCAGCAAGAAAGAACCTGCATAAAAACATTGAATACAGTGAGTAAGTAAGTGAGTCGCTTGTACATTTATCAAGTGACACAATTAATGAAATTTTGTACAGCCTGTCTCATAATCGGTTTAGAAGCTCTCCCAGTGGATAGATGAGACAATTCTAAGACATACCTATCTTCAAGTTTTTTCGATACAACGTCTAGATCCGGAGATATCGACGATTTAAAATTGGGCTATTCAACGAATGAGCGTGCGGATACGGAGGAGACCGGCAGCTGCAAGCAAGCGCTCCCCACTTGACTCGCCGGTCCTTCAGTCGTCTTCTGTATCCGCGCGCTCAGTCTTTGAATAGCCCATCTCCGGATTTAGACGTCGGATCGAAAAAACTCGAAGATATGTATGTCTTAGAATTATCTCCTCTATCCACTGGCGAGAGCTTCTAAACAGATTATGAGATAGACTGTATATCAGTGTATCTTTCAATAGTAGCACAGGGCATCAACGAGTACACAAATTTTGGTATGAGATTGACATTGTACTCAACGAGAGGAAAGAAATCAACTTCACTAAAAAACAGGAAGGAGTGTTGAACGATGCTGGAAAATTTTGAACTGCCCAACTAATAAAGCCACAAAAGGGTTTTTATGAGAAAGTTGTTTTTCTCAAAATCAACTTTTTCAATTTTCAAAATCTCTCCCGCAGGGCAATTTCCATTGGATCCAGCTGAACCTGTGCATGAAGGTTCCACATCGTATTACGATGGAACCAATAGCAATGAAAATACGCCAACATTTTGACGCAATGAAAATTGCTAAGCCAATATTAATGTATAACAGAATTGGATATTTAATGGAATATCAGTCGCCTTATTATGAAAGATTTAGCAAAATTTTTCAGATCATTCATGAAAGCGGAATTTGGAGAAGATTCTTCAATCGCCGTTCAAGCATCGTAATAAGAATACAACTTATAATCAGAAACTTGATGTAAATTTCGAAGCAAGTGTGTTATCAACCTTACTTTTCATTATAGAAGGATATTACACTATTTCTATCGTTACGTTTCTTATAGAAAGGAAATTACAATGTTAATCGTTTGATTTCAAGTTATATTTTTAAAAAAATACAATAAATTTTATAAATATATAATATATTTCTATTTTTTTCATAAATTAATCTTTTTTACAGAATATTTGTATAAGTCACTCATCTTGTAGAAAATACGTATGCTTTTCAATAATATCGATAAATTAGTTAAGGGGGTTCTATACCCATCGTTGACATGGTTTTGAATGACCTGTAAAACAAAAATTTAAATTAATAACCGTTTATACTATCTATATATTAAAAATATAGCTCATTCTGAATCAAATGAGCCCAGACAGAAGTCTGTAGGGCCATTTGTTTCAGAGATAATTCAATCTCAAATTTTTTTCTTTGGCGTCAACTCCAGTTTGAACCATTGGATGGATTGGCATGAAACAGGGCTTAAAAT
>JAWWEO010020170.1:0-11133 GCA_035582975.1 Ormyrus labotus | reverse complement strand
GTCGAATTCAGTCTGATTCCAATCAGACTGAATTCGACTGATTTTTTTTTAACTGGGTTACAAATGAGAAATCACATAAAGTCACCTGATTTTCCGCATGAGATCTCATGTGATTTCTCATGTGATTTCTCACGTGAGCTTTTTCGCCTGGGTCGTAGATAAGATCGGGCATATTATTTTCAGTAGGGAAACATTTTTATTAAATGATATGAATTAAATTGATCTTGCTTATCAAATATAAATATATACATGATTTTCAGCTGATTTTCAGCTGATAATCAGGTGACGTTTTGGCATGATTATCAGCTGATAATCAGGTGAAAATCAGCTGAAAATCAGCTGAGCTTTTCCAGTAGGGTATTATATTCCACCTGATTTGTAGCAAAAAATTTACTTTTGCAGACGTAATTTGACAACTACGAACGTAAAGAGTTAGGTTAGGATCTCGTACGTGTGAGAGAGACAGCAGCAGCCCGGCTCCGACATCCCCTTAATTCCTTTTATAAATTTCTATCCAAATATGTATGTACTTATTATAACTACATAATTGTCCAAAAAATTATGTTCAACTGCAGTAAACAATTTTAAACCTACTTAAAGGCTTATTTCTATAAGTGCAATTTAAATTAAAATAGATAGATTCTAAATAAATGGCAGACTCCAGATAATTTAAATTTAGGATTTAGAAAACAGCTTTTTTAGAAGTGTTTAAAATTTTTACAATTTAATATAAAAAAAAAATAATTCATTAATGATTATAATTCTTTTTATTGTTTTATATCCAAACTATCATTAAACATAATTGTAATTTTTTAATACACTATACCAATGCCAAATTCAAAAACTAAAGCGAATTAAAAATAAATAAATTGTCAGATATAGCATTAAAATCAATTTTTATTAAACTGTTATAAAGATATTAATGAATTAAATATATACGATTACAAGTTTATTAATAATTATGCAAAACTATTTAAGATCACTTAACATTCTAATTATTAAAGTATTTCAAAATATCGATCGTATCAGCTTTTCTAATGTAATACTAAATCCTCATTGCAAACTACATTTCTGTAGATATTAAATTATTGCTTTAATATTCTTTTATTATCATCATAATTGGTAATATACCTTTAATAGTTTGTACATTTTCAAGCTATCAATATCAATCGATGGAATAAATATCATAAGATCAATATAATAAATAAATAAATAAATAATAAGAGATGTACACTAAAAATCAAAAACTTTGAAAATAATAAAATCTAAAGTTTAATATGTTATAATATTTTATTTAAATTTTTAATATTTAAATTTTACCATTTCTTAGTTTATTGAATGAAAAATAATTTTTTAGAAATAATAGTTTAAAATAAATACTAATGATAATATAAATAAATTTAATTTTTAATAAAATTATAATTTGAATAAATAGAACAATTATAAAAAATAGAACTATTAATTTTGTTTATAAAAGAACTGTAGTTTGAATATAAAATTAAAATTAACTAAAATATTTTTGCACTTACAGAATTTACACTTGCCATATTTAAATAATTTATCTATATTTTAATTTTGTATATACAAATATTATATTGCATAAAAAATATGACTAAGTATAAATAATTAAACTAAAATATGACTTTATCAGAGTGTCATACTCAAATATTTTATCAATTAGCATTGCTTACGTTACAATCTAAACAAACGTTGTTGAGATGATTGTCAGAATTCAACTGCATGAGGTCACAAATTACAAAACGAAAAAGACAAAAATTCAACAGTTCCATATCAATAATAATTATTGTATTTGGATTGTGGATTTTTCGCGTTCCGATTTTATTATTGAATTATAGATTCGATTAAATTTTCGTGGTATAATGTTACGTGGAATTTGACTTTTGATTGTAATAAACTAAACTAAAACGAAATTCAGATTTGAATTTAGAATTAATAACAACTATAGTATAGCAGTGATTCCTCCCTCGCCTACGTTCGGTTGGTTGATATTAAAATCTTTTACAAGATGATTGATTTTTTGATGTAATAATTTCTGCTTCTATATTTTCCGAGACATTTAATTGTTATAAGATTCGACTTTTATATATTAGTCTAGAATTGCTTAAATAAGGTTTTACAATAAAAAGTTGCGAGATAAACATTTTAGTTTTAGAGGAAATCTAATTTGTTGCTAATTTAACTTGAATATTGATTTTGTATTCATTATACTTACAACGAGAGTGCACCAGATTCGGGTGACAGATCTGGCCCAAACTGGTGCACATGTTTCCTCTTACCTCATCGATGAACTTGGTGGAGTTCTAGAGCCTAATGCTGCCTCAGACTCCAGATATCACAATTAATGGTTGTGATCGGCTCACTGTTCCCTGGGCTTTACGATCACTGATTTTTGTTGTTGTAAGCCTTATTAAAAACCTCCATTATCCGCTTCCTACAATGAAAGTATATATGTTTTACATCAAGCATGCCCAATTCAAGCCTAAATAGCTTGATTAAAAAATGTAATGTATCAGAAATATGCTTAAAAATCAGATTTTTAGCATTATCCTGATTTAAACAAATATTTTCATTAAATTATTTAATAAATGCGCATACCTTTACTCTATTTTATTGTTTTCCTTTTGGTAATTGTCGTCTAGTTTTATTTGTTTTTGTAGAATTAATAACAGGAACACCTGAAAAAAATAAAAAAAACACAAAGAATCAATTCTTTTAATTTTAACTTTAATTTTTTCTTAAGTAATAATTATACTTATCTAATTACGGTTCTTCATACAGTACTATTAATGTTTCGTCCTCAATTATTTATGAATTGTATAAAAATGTTACATTTTTATACAATCAGATATCACTGAATTTATTGCAATGCTGAAAACACAGCTTGAGCAGCCTTCAAGCAACTACTTATGAAACTGTGTATCCAATGGCTTGAATAATTGCCATTATAACTATGTTTTTTAAACATTTTTTTATTTTTTTCAGGTGTTCCTGTTATTAATTCTACAAGAACAAATAAAACCAGACGACAATTACCAAAAGGTAAACAATAAAATAAAGTAAAGGTATACGCATTTATTAAATAATTTAATGAAAATATTTGTTTAAATCAGGATAATGCTAAAAAGCTGATTTTTTAGCATATTTCTGATACATTACATATTTAATCAAGCTATTTAAGCTTGAATTTGGCATGCTTTATGTAAAACATATATACTGTCATTGTAGGAAGCGAATAATGGAGATTTTTAAGGCTTACAACAACAAAAATCAGTGATCGTAAAGATCAGGGGACAGTGAGCCGATCACAACCACTAATTGTGATATCTGGAGTCTGAGGCAGCGTTAGGTTCTAGAACTCCACCAAGTTCATCGGTGAGGTAAGAGGAAATATGTGCACCAGTTTGGGCCAGATCTGTCACCCGAATCTGGTGCACTCTCCTTGTTAGAGATAGCGTATTGATAATGCCCAGTATTTCCTTATGCAACTTTCTTTCCGCGTTTTTATAAGATTGACAATCAATATTTTTAATTTCAAATATCTTGCATGTTCGTTTTAATTTTTGGTAAAAATTTAGTACAATTCATTTAAATTCTTAACAGTTGAACTAACGCATTATTTGAAATGTTTAATTACGTGCAGATAAACGAATTTAACTAATAAAGTGGTACTGTAATGCGGAGAAAATATTTTGCCAAATAAATAATTGAATAATTTCACTAATCATTCGCTTTCCTCTCTACTGAAAGAAAAACTTACAAGAAGTATAAGTTTTGTAGTGAATAGCTGAATATTTTAGGGCTTTTTATTTCGCACAAACGTATTAATTTCTTTAAAAGTTATAAAATGCAATCATTGTTTATTAACCACTGAGAGATTATAGGATAGTACTGCTATGCAATAAAGTTGTAATATATTTGTATGAGTGGTTTTCTTTCTCTCTTTTTGTAATTTATAATGTTTTTATTTATTGTAACAGGGTATATATTTAGATAATAATCTTTTAACATGGTGAAATATTTGCATTTTGCAAAAACAATTGTATATGTTAATTGTTTTAGAATTTATATTATATTTTCTTTTGTTATCGTTATTGTTATTAGGGTAAGCGTGAAGTGAAACTATATATAGTACGTCCGCATTATATTCGTTCTTATTTAGACTATTTCCATTAAATATTTTTGAATCACCCAAGTCGTTCTTATATCGATATATATTGTATTGTAATAGTTTAGTGTATAAAAGAATACAAAGTAAAAAATATAATACTAAGTATCGATCAATATGACTTAGACTTAACAAATTAACTTTAAATACACAGAAAACAGAGTATATAACTTTTGGAAATTATTGTGATAGCGTACCAAACGTCATTGAAATAATAATTAATAACGAAGTGCTTAGTAGAGTCCACAGTGTTAAGTATCTTGGAATTATCTTTGATTCTAACATGAGATGGAACAAACACATCGAATATCTAATTAATAAAACAAGATACCTTATCTTCATATTTAGCAAAATTTCGAAAATCATGGATACTCACACATTAAATACTATTTACTATGCCCTCTTTCATAGTGTGATTAGCTATGGCGTAATTGCATGGGGTGGTGCTTATTAAAACGAATTACAAATATTACAAACAGTACAAAACAAAATTGTAAAAATGGCAAATAAAAACACTTTTCAAACAAATATACCGTTAAAAGCCTAAGACACAACTATGAGAATATCAAACAACAATATTTAAATTCATCGAGTATAACTAGAGGGAAACTAATAATTCCACCTAAATACGACAAAAGAATAAGCACTAAGAGCAGCTATATTAAAGCTATTAAGATATTTAATAAATTGCCGAATGAGTATAAAACCTTAGATCTAAGGAGTAAAACAAATAATAAAAAATTAAAAGACTGGCTGAGCAGAAATGAGTGGCCTTTATTTTGCCTAACCGAGTATGAGTCTGACATTTTGAGTGAGTGTGAAAGTGAGTATGGGCTATGTATTGGAATTCCGACATGGCCTAATATTTGCAGGAATGGATGCGTGGGTGTATGTCATTACTGGAAGTTATTACTGTTAAGTAAAACTAAACCAGTATTATTGTTAATTCGGACCTGCGAACAGGAAGTTATTCTTCCTCTGCAGGATTTGCGACGGTATAGCGTGTTATTATTTGTATAATTATACTCTGTATTGTTCGACAAATGTTATTTGTAACTCTGGTAAAAAATAAATGAATAAAAATTAATAAATAAATAAATATATATTTAGTCGCATAATTTTGTCTCTTATGTTAATGCTCGTAGGTTTCATTGATTCTCTTATGTCTAAGATGTTTTTAACGTTGTATTTTTTAAGAATATTTTCATCTTTTTGAAAATTAAAATTTAATTACTTCTTTCGTATTATTTGAATTAATATTTTGTTGATTGATAGTGTTTTTGTCAAGTTGTACTTTTTATTGTACTTTTTTCTTTTTAACGTTTGTATAAATATTATTCTTTTTAATAAATTGGAAATTGGTGTTATTTTCAAGATTGTCTTTTCTGAGATTTGTCGTTCATTTTCTTTTGGATATTTTGGATTTATTTGTTGCAGTAATTTGTAGAATCGATTTGCATTTCCGACAGCTGAAATTTCTGTAAATTTCAGAATATTTTTATTTTTTAAATTTGAATCGGTTTCCCTTTTATTTTTGCAAATGTTTGTTTTTTATGCTCATTGAATCGTTCATAATAACTGTACTTGTTTTAGTATTTAGTTCACAATTTCTTTTATTTTCGAAATTTACTTTAGCTATATTTATATATTCTCTATCTGTTATTCGGGTTAAATCATTTACTACTTGAAGGTTGTTTGAACTCAGTGGCTATTTTATAATTTTTTTCATTTTCAAAACAGACGCATACAGTACATGTATTAATTTTTTCATCGATGAAATAATAGCTGGCGAAAATATAAATTTGTAGATTAACAGTATTTTCTATAGCAAAGTGAAATTGTTTTGTTTTTCTGTTAATATAATTACTTTTATTTCAGATACGTTATCTTTACTCAATTTAGATTCTAAAGTTGTAATATTATAAAGACCTGGTTTACTAAAGTAGCAGTTTCCCTGTTGAAAAAATCCAGCTGGATCGGACTGGATTTTTAACGGATCCTGCTGGATTTTTGACGGATCCAGCTGGATTTTTGGACTGGATTTTTGACGGATCCTGCTGAATTGTTGACGGATCAAACTGGATTTTCCGACTGAATTTTTAGACTGGATTTTTGACGGATCCAGCTGGATTTTCAGGCTGGATTTTTGACGGATCTAACTGGACTTTCGGACTGGATTTTTCAAGGATCTAGGTGGATTTTCGGAATGCACTTTTGACAGATCCAGCTGGATTTTTGACTATCCTGCTGGATTTTTGAACAATCTAGCTGGATAGTCGGACTGAATTTTTAACGGATCCCGATGGATTTTCGGACTGGATTTTTGACAGATCCAGCTGCATTTTCCGACTGGCTTTTATATTGATCCTGCTAGATTTTTGGCGAATCCAGCTGGATTTTCGGACTGGATGTCTCACGGATCCAGCTGGATTTTCAGGCTGGATTTTGGACGGATCCAGCTGGATTTTCAGGCTGGATTTTTGACGGATCTAGGTGGATTTTTGACGGATCTAGGTGGATTTTCGGACTGGACTTCTGACAGATCCAGCCGGATTTTTCAACTGGATTTTTGATTCATCCTGCTAGATTTTTGGCAAATCCAGCTGGATTTTCGGAATGCATTTTTGACGGATCCAGATGGATTTTCAAACTGGATTTTTAACGCCTTCAGACCTAGCATCTTGGGGGAGGGGGGTATTTTGACAGAAGGTTTAAAGTTCCGAAAACTAAAGAATCCGAAGTCATAAATTATTTTGTACGAAAACAGAAAGCCAAAAGGTTTAGAGTTCCAGATGTTGAAAATGAAAAGGTGCATTGTTCCACAGATAAAAAATCAAATGGTTAAACATGTCGAAAATGTAATTGTAAAATGTCTTGACACCAAAGGTTTTTAGCTCCCGAATTCAAAATAGCAGAGTGGTTATAATTCCGAATCTTGAAAGCCAAAAGTTACAAAATTCTGAACATTAAAAATTAAACGGTTAAAGATTTGAAACATCTGATTTTCGAATGTGTTTATACCAAAGGTATCTACATCCGATATTCAAAATAGCAGACGGGTAAAAATCATAAACATAACGTTATGTCAAAATCATAAAATGTTTTTCCTATCAATGTTATAAAATATTATCACAGTTTACTTAATCCTAATAAACAATTCGGATCGGTCAAAAATCCAGTCTAAAATCCAGCTGGATCCGATAAAAATCCAGTCCAAAAATCCAGCTGGAACTGTCAAAAATCCAGTCCGAAAATCTAACTCGATCTGCCAACAATCCAGTCTGAAAATCCAGCTGGATCCATTAAAAATCCAGTTTGAAAATCCAGCTGGATTCGTTAAAAATCCATTCCGAAAATCCAACTGGATCTGTGAAAAATCCAGTTCGATAATCCAGCTGCATCCGTCAAAAATCTAGCAAGATCGGTCAAAAATCCAGTTCGAAAATCCACCTGAATGCGTTAACAATCCAGCCCGAAAATCCACCTGAAGGCGTTAAAAATCCAGTTCGAAAATCCACCTGAATGCGTTAATAATCCAGTCCGAAAATCCAGCTGGATTCGTAAAAAATCCAGTCCGAAAATCTAGCTGGATCTGTCAAAAATCCATTCCGAAAATCCAACTAGATCTGTGAAAAATCCAGTTCGATAATCCAGCTGCATCCGTCAAAAATCTAGCAAGATCGGTCAAAAATCCAGTTCGAAAATCCAGCTGTATCCGATAAAAATCCAGTTTTAAAATCCACCTGGATTCGTTAAAAATCCAGTCCGAAAATCCAGCTGGATCGTTTAAAAATCCCGTCCGAAAGTCCATCTGGACCGGTTAAAAATCCAGTCCGAAAATCCAGCTGGATCTGTCAAAAATCCAGTCCGAAAATTCACCTGGAAATCTACCATGAAAATCCATTCCGATCCAGCTGGAAATCAGTCCAATCCAGGTGAATTTTTTCAACAGGGTTGCTACGTATTATTTTTTTTTCCTGTAAATTTCACAAATTTGTTATTTTTCTTTAAGCATTTTTGCTTTTGCGCAATTATTTAAATTATGTCCGACTTTTTCACAAAATTTACATTTTTAATTTTTTTCCTTCTTTTTTTCATTCTTTAATAGTTTGTACCCTAATACTATTTTGGGGTCATAAAAATTATTGAAAAGTTGTTGGGTTATTTTTTAATTAAATATTGAAAAAGTGCGCTAATAGTAAGAATGATGAAGACGATCAGCTGATGTTTACAAACGTGTCTGGCGTCTGCAAGCTCGAATTTTAGTTTGCAGCTTAACGTCTGATTATACGCTATCGAAGATAAAGTAAAAAGAAAATATTACTGTGTAGTCAGTTGATGTAGTAGTAAGGAGGATTCAGAAAACTTACATTTTCATAAACCTCCCATAGATAATAAGGCTAAATACAATAAATGGCGTATTGCTTTAAAGGTTAAAAAACTGCCAAAATTTTCTGTAGTGTGTAGCAAACATTTTTTGCTTGAAGATTACTATCCAGGTATTTTATTATTTTCATTAGTACATTGTGCAACAAGGGTAAAAAATGAGCTATTTCTAGCGAGGGTGAGATATTCAGCACGAGTCTGAAATAGCTTTTCATACACACCGTGTTTTTGTCAACGAGGGCATGAAAAGCCCTCATTAAGTGTTAGAAAGTTGGATAAATAATCGTGCATTCCAAATCGTACATAGAAATAGTACAACCCGTACGTAAAAATATTATAGTATTCACTATAATAAATACTATAGTAAACGTATAATAATTTCGTACCACTATAAGGGGTTACTGTAATCCTATACTATAGTCTTCAACTATATGGTATAATTATATACTATAATCTTTACTACAAGAATATAATCCAATACTATAATACCTAACTATAAGTAACCCATAATTTTTACTATATAATTATAGTCTCGCACTATAGTCGGTTATTATAAGAGTACTATAGTCCGCTACTGAAGCCACGTACATCGCACTATAATCTTTGCTACAAGAATATAATCCAATATTATAATACCTAACTATACGTAACCCATAATTTTTACTATATGATTATAATCTTGCACTATAGTCGGTTACTATAAGAGTACTATAGTCCACTACTGAAGCCACATATATTGCACTATAATCTCTACTACAGGAATATAATCCAATACTATAATATCTAACTATACGTAACCATAATTTTTACTATATGATTATAGTATTTACTATGCACTATAGTACCTGGCTATAATCTGGAATTTTAGTGTAAAACTACATTCTACATAAAGCTCTTATAGTAATGTTAATATATTAAAAAAAAAAAAAAATTTTGTACCAGGATTCGAACCTGGAGCCTTTGTCTTTCTAAGCAAACTCTTTACCAATGACCTATTTTTTTTTGTTTACGTCATTAAAATTCTATTTAGGTTAAAAGATGTAGCAGCTGGACCGACTATACATATAACCTAAAAATAATTTTAATGACATAAACAAAGAAAATAGCTCAGTGGTAAAGAAGCTTGCCGAGAAAGACAAAGGCTTCGGGTTCGAATCCTGGTACGGACTTTTTTTTTCGTTTTTTTTTAATATATTAATATTACTATAGGAGCTTTATGTAGAATGTTGTTTTAGACTATTATTTCAGATTATAGCCAGGTACTATAGTGTATAGTAAATACTATAATCATATAGTAAAAATTATGAGTTACGTATAGTTAGGTATTATAGTATTGGATTATATTCCTGTAGTAAAGATTATAGTATATAATTATACCATATAGTTGAAGACTATAGTATAGTATTACAGTAACCCCTTATAGTGGTACGAAATTATTATACGTTTACTATAGTATTTATTATAATCTTACTATAGTTCTACTACGATAATGAATATAGTATGTACTATAGTAAATACTATAATATTTTTACGTACGGGAAGGGTTTAAAAAAGATAAAAAAAAAAAATTAAAAAAAATGACGTTTTCCTCCTCTCACAATTTTGTCAAACGTTTAGAATGCTCGATTTTCTACGCTACTTTCTAGCGTGAAAGAGGGCCATTTCATGCCTGAGTTTGGAAAAATATTATGCAGATTTGTGTTTGTAGATTTGTTTTGCTAATTGAGGGATTTTCTAGCTTTAGAAGGTAAAAAAAGATTTCTAGAGAAGGGTGTAACTTCTAGTCAGAATCTTCCTGTGTCTTTAATTACCACATTGATTAAAGACAAAGATCTACCTAGAAAGAGGAAAAGTAGATTGAATGCCAGGAATGTTAAGAAATTAAAATTATTGTAAGTATATTAATTATATAGTAAAATGTAAATTGTAGCTGTGCTTTTGTAATATTGTACTTACTTTTTTATTTAGAGAGTAACAACAAGAACAAAATTCAGAATTAGACGACTCAAATCAGATGCATATAAATCAAGAAGATTCTGCAAAAGCCAATGCTAAATTATTGACTATGCAATTAATAATTCAATCTTAGAAGAGGGTGGTAAAAATTCAATTGCAGATGAGGACCATGAAACTGATGATGCAAGTGTGCATTACCTTCAAAGTGATGTGAAAATAGAAGATAAAAGTGTTCAAGTGGACCCAAGAGCACGTAATAATGATAACAAATGTATTCCATCAATTTTAGATTTTTTACAGACTGATTCCCAACTTTACACCTACACGGGTATCAAATCCTTTCAAATTTTGGATGCTTTGGTGGAGTGTATTGGGGAATTAAGGAAAGACGATAAAAAGAGGACAATTAAAACATCTACAAAGAATTGCATAGTATTAACTTTCATAAAATTGAAACAAAATCTCAGTTATAGTGCACTTAGTATTTTTTTTGGTTTAGTAGTATAGTGACTAAAAGTACTTTGTAAGTACTTTAACCTTTTAGCTGCGGGGAAATTTCAGTACAAATCGACCTCCTATAAAATGCAAAATTTACCCATATAATC
>JAWWEO010020169.1:0-11135 GCA_035582975.1 Ormyrus labotus | reverse complement strand
AATAAAATAAAAAGAATTACTTTTCTTTGGCTATTCAAGCTTGTTTTGTTCTTGTATTATTCTGTTTTTTAGGACTTTAAATATTTCAATAACAAAATTTATATTTAAATTTTGTTAGCTGTTTAATAAATTCTAAAATGGGCACATGAAAATAAATTAATAATACAAACGAGATAATAATGAAACAATAAATTAGTTAGGAAGAAGCTAACTACCAATGACTTGGCAGCGGTTTTTATTTATATTTACAGTTTTTTATAACCGTTATGTTTATTATATATTGTATTTAATGAATAATCTTTTTTTGTCGAGGATTTTGACTCTTTAGTTTTTGCGTCTTTCGAAGAATAGGATGTTGTGTCTTCGTACTTTTGACTCTTGATATGTAGGATTTTGATAGCCCTTGTGGGACGATGATTTGTCTTGGAGAAGACGCTTATATTCTTCATCGCCGCCCCTCGAAAATCCACTCTCTGATTATCCCATTTTTCTTACAATGTGCCAAGCAACAAGTCATCGTTAAATATTCATTGTTAGTCGGTTTCATCTATACCCTCAAAAGTAACTTAATTTTTATTGCTCTGTAGTCGATGTTGATTTAGAAGGCCTTGATATAAATCAGTCGTATGTATAGCACCGGCTCCGCGAAGATGTTGAGGTATAAGCGTGTAACGCCACTTTCCTAATAAGTAGGCTTTCTGTAACGCACAAAACTCTACCTTGTATTCTCCAAATTTTTTCTTGCTTTGTAGGCTGCACAACGACAGTGTGCTTGGAAACAACCGTTCCAGCTGTTCGAAACTCGGTGCGTCGAAAGCCGTGAGATTTACGGCACGACGGCCCATGATACCTGACACATATTTGGCTTTTTCATCGCCCCTTAAATATATAGAGCTGGCTTTTTTTGCTACATTTTGCAATTTAACTTTCAAATGACTTTCGTCGATATCACCGTCGAACCAATGCAGTCCGTACACATTCACAGTACAATAACTGTTTGTCTGTTGTACATCCTGAGGAAGCTCGTTGAAGTTGCAGGGCGGCCGCATGACTCGATGGTCGATTACCCTATCTTGCAGGGAAAAAACAGCCACTACTGGGTATAAATTTTTTATTCGCGTCGCGGAAACCTTGAATATCTATTGCAAAATCCATTTTGAATTTGATTTTACTACAACTATCGCCAGAAGGAGACTGTGTAGGCGCGTTAATTATCCGCTCTAATATATGGCTTGTCCCCCTCCACTTAAGCGCCGAAATCTGTTATGATTTGTCTACTCGATTTCCAAAACGTTATCGAACTCTCTGCGTAAAGTATACAGTTTATCGTACCCCCAAGAGCCTGCTGTAAACTTAATTCTATGCGTAAACTTCCCGAGCGCAGGTTCCAATGACTCGCGCAGTGAGCTGATAAATCAGGTGTAAGATCGAATGCTGTGAGAAAGTTTCCGCGGCCGTAATTGTGACGATTAATGCTGTTTCCTTCGTTCAGAAAATGTATACCTGTTCCTGAGAAAAGAGTTTGAAAAGCATCAATGTGTAAATGTGATTCTGTAATGCGAGGCTGAAGAGGCCTGCTTGGCATTTGTACACCATCGACGTAAAGAGATAAATAATTGATTCCAAAGTTTTGAAAATCAAATGGATTATATCTTCGGTTTTCGTTGAAGCTCTATTATCGACAAATCCAATAATAACTGTTTTCGGCAATTGACCGAGAATCGCGTTATCGATCGAATCACCTAAAATTCCAGCGTGCAAAGATAAATCCGAGTAAAACTCCAGGATTTATCTTTGAGCGTTGAACAACGAGAGTAGCTTCTTTCATTTTTACTTTAAATTTACCATCATCGAACCAGTTTAGCAAGCAAAAAGCGTTTTTGCTTCTCACTAAACGCACTCTCATTTCAACGCCATTGAACAGCATTTTGTCTTGATTAAAGACATCGCAGTGTAGGTGACCCATCATATCAAAAGACCTTCCTATGGAGCCCTGATCATTGGGAATTCCATGTTGAACTGTAAATGAATTAGGAGCTGTAATTCTGGGGGGTCTGTAACTCTTTAAATCCGAGATATGGACCTTAATCACACTCCCAGACGTTTCTTCGGTAATATCATAGATCAAATCTGAATATGCTTTTGCAATCGTATAAGGACCAACATACCGCGGAGCTAATGTAGCTGCGAAATTCTGCGCAGAGGAAGACAAAACGCGATTCTTCCGCAAAACTAAATCCCCTTCTTCAAATCTAACGTCCCTGCACCCTTTGTTGTAGTACTTGGCTTGGCGTGTCATGGCTGTATCAATGTGCCTACGCACCAAATCCTGTAAAGCCGGTAACCGTTTCATTCGATCAATCCATGTTTAGGGGTCTGTACGATTAATCTGTACCGGTTCCTCCAGGGTATCTTGCAGGCATTTCACTGGCCTGGGATTCCGACCAAGGTTTAAGAAGGCGGGGGATACTTTGGTAGATGAATGGATTGCTGTATTTATAGCAAAAGCGAACTCCTGTAGGTGAATGTGCTAACCTTTTTGATCTTCTGAGACATAACTATTAATCATACTTTTCAGCGTCCTGTTCACCCGTTCCACAGGATTAGCATGTGGGTGATACGGAGGCGACGTGTACTGTAAAATGCCATGCTCCTGTAAAGTTTCAGCTACCAATTTATTAAAGAATTCTGTACCATTGTCCGTGATTAAATATTGCGGACAGCCTCCTTTGTTTAAGATAAGCTCTTCCAGAGCCTTCAGAATATTCTTGGCATTAGCCTGTTTAAGGGCTCTCATTTCCACGTATTTTGTAAATACATCTTCAAAGACCAAAATGTAGCGATTCCCACATCTCGATGCGGGTTTCGGGCCCATTATATCAGCCGAGACTACTAACCAACGCTCTTCCACGTTCCTTTGTTCCATCAATCCAGCAGGTGGTTGCTGGGAAGATTTGTACGCTTGGCACTCGGGACAAGCCTTTGCATAGCATTCTAAATCGTAAACATAACCGGGCCAGTAATAATATATGGAGATTCAGTTATGAGCTTTTTCTACGCTCAAGTGACCTGCTTGGGATTCATCATGGGCCTCTTCCATAGCTCGTTCTCTATCTACCACGGGAAGAACCAGCTTCCAAGCATCCAAGTCTGTAAGTAGAGGATCTGTAACTGCGTTGGGGAGTTATAGATAGAGTCGCCCTTCCTGGATTCTCCAATTAGGGTCAAACCGAACGTCTGGGAAACGGCTTCCAACCGAGGTCTGTATCAGTTCTCTCACTGTACTTGATCAACTTCCTCGAGCACCGCTATTTCCAGCTGGTTTTCCATTGCTCGGAACAAAGCATCGGGCACTTGGTGCATGGTTCCCTTCCTATGTACAAACTGTATATCATGAGCCTGTAAAGCTGTATTCCATCGGGCCAATCTTCCTGTCGGATCTTTTAACCGGTTGAGCCAAAATAAACTGTAGTGATCTGTAGTAACTGTAAATCGAGTGCCCTGTAAGTATCCACGCAGTCTACCCACAGCCCATAATACCGCCAGGCATTCCTTCTCAGTCGTTGAGTAGTTACGTTCAGCCTCGGTTAAGAAAATAGATAGGATGTTCCTCATCATCTAGTACTTGCGTTAATACTCCTGCGACTGCGTAGTTACTAGCATCCGTCTGTAATTTAAACGGTTGAGAAAAGTCTGGACGGGCCAAGGCAGGCTCTTCTGTTAAGGCTCGCTTCATCCTGTCGACTGCCTCCTGCTGCTCTTTATCCCAATGCCAGGCTTGTTTCTTCTTCAACAAGCTAGTTAAGAGTTCTTTCTGTACCGAGTAATCTTTAATAAACCTCGAGTACCAGCCCATCATACCCAAAAACCTACGTACTTGGCGTACATTGATCGGGGCTGGGTACTCGAGGATTGGTTCAACCTTTTCTGTACATGTCTTGAGTCCGTCGTTATCGATAACGTACCCGAGACACTTAACTTCTGTACAGCAAAATTGCGACTTTTCCCGGTTCAACTCTAGGTTTGCATCTTTGAGTGCCTGTAAAACCAATTCCAACCATTGTATATGCTCCTTGAAAGTGGGTGTGACTATGATCACATCATCGAAATACGCGAAAACTGCGGGTTCCTTTCTGGCTTAATCAAGCGATCCATTACCTTTTGAAAACTAGCTGGGGCATTGGTTAAGTCGTAAGACATCCAATAACATAAGGAAAAAGCTGTGATCTCCTTACTTTCTGCACTCAATGGTATCTGATGATATGCCTGACTTAAGTCAAGCTTCGATATATACTGCGCGGAGCGTAATTGGTTCAGGATGTCATCCATATTTCGCATTGGATAGGTATCCTTCTGGTAACCGCGTTGACCTGCTTGTAGTCTATGCAAATGTGTACCTTCCCCTTTCCTTGGGTACTATTACTAGACAACTATGCCATGAGCTATTTGAAGGTTCGATAATTCCTTCCTGTAGCATTCTGTCCACTTCTGCTTGAGCAGCTTGTTTGATTTGCATAGAATATTGCCTTAGGTGTTACCTGATAGGCTCATGGCCCTGAACGTCGATTTTGCGCTGTGCCAAGTGGGTTACTCCCAGAACTGTAGGAGCAGTTAGCACTAATCGATTCAGCATTCCTTGGACTATACGTAACTGCTCTTCTGTAGCTGGACGTAGGGCACATGCACTAGTTAAAACCGTGTTAGTCGATTCTCTAATTACTGTAGCTTTATAGAAGGCAGGGTCGTCTCCATTCGGGTAGAAGTAATGTTTTTGGTTCGCTTTCTATATGCCAACTATCCTCGCCCTGATGGAGACTCAATCCAAAGGCTTTCTGCCAATCTCTTCCTAGTAAGCACTCGTAGTGTAATTAGCTGACTAATCCAAAGGCGATCACCCGAGTCGTTCCGTCAATTGTCGTAGCAATTTTAATTTTGCCTGTTAAGGCGAGCGGGCGACCATCACCCACGGCAACTGCCGAGTTTGCTGGAGTACAATCTTCATGTAGCAGATCAGCAGTATCTAAATCAAAATATGAGCTTGAAGGTCCATCATCTACCAGGGCTTTTACAATTTTGCCATTAATCTCTATTTGTAAAAAGTGACGATTATCTTCGGACAACTCTTCATGGCGCTGCCACAATTTCCGGATGAACTCGGGATCTTCCACCGCAGCTGTATGTTCCAAAATTATTCCTAAGGGCATCGTTGTATCTTCCTTACTCAACATGCCGTCTGTAGGACTTACCACTGTACTTTCATTATTAATTTCAATTTCTACATTTCCCAATACCATTTCTATTTTGGAGCTACTAGCCCCTAAATTGAGGACTGTACAATTCTGTTCTGCTTTATTATCTGCCACCGATTCACTGACAGCTGGTGAATCTGTAATAAGTTTTTGGTCAGAATAATTAACCGGGTTTTCGGTTATTTGTGAATTTCCATAATCTGTACTAGAGGGTGGACTTAAGTACTCCTTATGACTGCGAAGGGTCATATTTGGATCTAATTCATAGATCAGCACGTAAGCTGTATTTTCCTCGAACTTTCCTGTATTCACTTCATACTGGATGGGAGTCGTTGAAACAGAAAAACTTCCCCAACGGATCTCGAGCCGTAGTCGTATAGTGACCGCAATGTGCACTCGCTCCTGAGTGAGCGATCACTGAAACCAATTTATAAACTCCTCTGCTCCGTGATTTGCTAAGGGAGCTGCGAATATATACCCTCATATCTAGAACTTTATCAGTTTCGATAGAATGTGTTATTTTGACACCATATGGGCTGAATATTTTTAATTGAATGCACAGAACGCGCGGCGGGGTAGCCAAAGCTAATGACTTCGTAGCCTTTCCGAGGTTCCCGCAGGCGTCGCATCTGTAATCAACTTGTTCTAAATCAAAATGCGTAGAAATGGCGCCATTCACTGATGTGGACTTTTGTATATCCAAAAATATGTATTGAAAATACTATTCTGTCGACGAGATCTGTCGGTATTCCTTACACTTAATCTCCGAATTTTTGAATCCTCCGAATATCTACCTAATAGGATTCTTTTCTTCCAAAAAAGTATCGATAGCGTTTCTGCTACATCTTACCAAGTAATTCTTTTCCATTCGCTGTAAAAGATACTGCATAAACTCAAAGACATCCTCCTGCTTTCCTGGAGACATTATCTTGCAAATTCTTGATAATTGATTGTGGATTAGCCAAGGTCTAATAGAACTGCCAGTCATACGGTGACTCAACCGCAGAGTTTTAGCCATAACATAGTTAAGACATTCCGCAACTCCATTCTTGAACTCGTACTTAAGAGCATGGTGCGGATCTGCTAATAACCAATTCAAAAAAGTCGGAACGTAAAATAAAGCCTGTAAAGTGCTATTGAAATAGCAACTGCTACCTAAATTATTCATACCAGCCCCAATAAGGCAATTTTTATTCCACCCCAATTTCATTATGACCGGGGAGTGCTTTCTCCTACTCCTCCTTTATATCCGTAATATTCATTGTCTGTTATAACGTATTCATACGATCTTCTGTACACCCTGCTGCTGTACGAGGGTCATTTCCTTTAAAGGAGGATCGCTAACCCGCCACGGGTGCTCCTCTATTCGTTTCCCTTGCAGGGAATTTTGCAATTGTGTTTTTCCTTAGAATACACACCCACTAAGCCGCACCGAGTACACCGTTTTGGGAGTGAGCATGACCCCGATCAACAGCCTAGCTACCCACATCTGTAACATGGTTCTGTAGTTTGCCGAAGTTTCAGTTTCTTTGAGTCCCTCCCGTCCCTGGTTGGCGTTCGGTGATTTCCTTTTTGATTCATCTGAAATTTTTTGTTCTTTTGATTCCTGGCTTTTATTACGTCCTTTATAAGCCGTAGATCGCGGTAGTACTGTGGATTTAACTTCTAGAACCATATTCTTCCGTTCTGCGAATGAAGTTAAATTCTCTATCGTTCGATGTTGGTCACGGGTAGGGAAGAATCGTTTAGACGGTTCCTCTACCGGAGCCAATTTCTTAACTCTTCTGTAGTCGTCCTCGAAGCTGCGTGCGGAAACCAAGTTTCCGCCGGTGGAGGAGGAACTCGATAAACCTGATTATACGCTTGTTTTGTTTCCATCTTCTTACCCAGTCGCTGTAGTTGTATAAAGTCTGTAAATTGGTCGTTATCGATTCTATCACGATAACGAGGATGTAAATTGCGATACGCTCTATCTAATTGTTCTTTTAGCGGTATCGGCGGGTCCTTCCGATCTAGTAGGGCCCTTAACTTCAATAAAAAGGTAGAGATGTCTTCTCGCGGTCCTTGCGTTCGATTCTCGATGTCTTGTACTAATCTTTCCTGTAGATCTTCCGCACATTACTGTAGCCTAAACGATCTTATGAAATCTGCGTAGTTTCTCCAATTATAGCATTCCCGTCTTAGCCATTGACACCTCTCCTGATTCATCACTGAAGGGAGTGTGCGTATAAGGTCTTCGATTGTTAAACTGTAATGAAATCTACAATCAGATAAACGGGCTAAAAACTCTTCGGGATCTTCCCTACTTTTCCCACGAAAACTAATGTTCCATTTTGCCAAGACTTCACATCTCCTAGATTCACGAACGAAGGTAAAGCTGTCGAGCTCGGAGGAACTCCGTGACGATCTAGCCGTTAACGGTGCTCCTCGCTCATCTCGATAACCGCTTGGAGTGTATTCGTATCTGCCATCAGTAGTTTCGTTTCCGTAAGGTCTGTACTGGGCGAAAGGTTCTTCTAACCTGTAGTCTCTAAATATCGGTTGCGGCCCTCCGTAATTCCACGGTCTTGTTTCAGTACTATTATAAATTCGTTGAGGATATCTGGGATCTCTAAAATCATCGCTGTAGCCCATTGATTCTGTAGATCTCGACTGATATCCCTCTGCACCCACCATTGGTGCTGGCTCCCATTGCGTCCGCTGAATCTTGTGACGACCTGTCGTCTGCGAAATTCAGTCTTTCATCCTCGAAATGCACCCGGTGAGAGGATTGAGACATTCCCCTCACCGATTGGGAATACTGTCTATTCACTCCATCCTGCACCCCCTGTGGCTGCATTGAAGACTCTGTAAACCTTATATTGCTGCATGATGGCGGCGGTACATTACTATTACTTGGCATACTTGAATTCAGGACTCTCAAGTAAGATGTTCTTGAAAACTGGCTAGGTTGCTCCCTAATGCTCGTAATCGGTGGTCTTAAAGGTAAACTATTCGCCAAGCCATGCCTGGAGGGTAATTCTCCTCCCTCGTTAACTCCATGGCTGATATATGAGCCTCACTTGTAGTTTGATTAACATTCCTAGTAATTGGCTCTTGTGTAATTCGGGTTAATTGAGCCGTCGGCCTCATGCCTGATGACAAATTAGGTCTCGAATCCGTGCTTGGGACGAAGCTTGTTTCTGGTATTGCCACCCTTTTCTGTATGGTGAGCAGCAGCTGTAGATGCAAACTGCACTGACATCGGGTCCCTGTAGGAGCCAAGTGTTTGTCCTGTAGGCAAATTCATTCTGTATCCTGGCGAATTGGTGTTAATTGGCCAATACCCTGTAAGTTGAGGAAGCGGTGAGGACACCCGATGCAATCCATGAAGGAGGTGTCCGAGATCGAATGACAGCGAGGAATCCGACACTTGCATCGTGGGATCCTGACGCTCTCCTAGGGTGTATTCATCGACCATTGGGTCCTAGTAGACTGAGTTCGCGCCGTAAATAGTTCGCATCTCGTGCCGAACTATACGATCTCTTACGATATCAGGGAGCCCCTCAGGGTTAACCCCATTCCTTATTGCTAACTGTAGTAATCGAGCCGGTGTATAAGTTTCTACCGCTCCACTGATTATTCCTCGACCCTCTTCGGGTCCGTAAGAAGCTAATTCTTGTCCTGACAGGTAGGTGAGGGACAAATCCCAGTCCAAATCTTCCATGATAATATGATAATATTGATTATTTTCGAAAGTTCCCGATTATAGCTAATCAATCTAATAACACGTCTTCCTTCGTGTTAATCTGTATGCAACAACTGTATTTCGAATTGTCTATAAACTCTATTTCTGGTGTTAAATTCCTAGAAAGAACGCAAACGCGGTTCAGGTTTTCCCGAGCACAGGATTCAGATTGCTTATTTATCTTGGCTTAGCTTAATAAATTCTAATACTAACGTAAAGATTTCCCAAATCAAATAAAATTCTATCAGCAAACACACCAAAAGAAAACTATAAATTTTTAATCAGATTCTAAAGTTGCTAATTTAGAGCAAGATGATAAAAAAAATTAAGTCGTAAAACCCAAAACCAAATTTAGAAATTTGTTACAAAGTTGATTTAAAAATTTATTACCGATAAAAAAAAATTAAACTTCAAAACCTAATCCTTTCCGTCCTCACAAAAAAAAATTTAAGCTAATTCAAAGCGGAAGGTATAATATTAAGCGGCTAAGCAAGCCAAGTAAAAAGCAAACACACACAAAAAAAATTCAACTGAATTTGTGCTTTTATTCAACGAATGCAATCTCGTTGATTTATCCAGTAATTGCAACCGAAAGCATATATATGTAAAAAACAAAAACCAAAGCGTTAAATTCTGTATGGAAACGTCTGTAGGGGGAAAGGGCTATTTCTCGGACCAGGGAATATAGCAAATTCGCATATCATATAGATACAAAAAAGAATTCAATAATATATAATACATTATAAAAAAATCAAGCACTCAAAGTTTGAAGTGCGCAACCAAATCAAGTAGTGAAAAGCAAGAACAGCTAAAGTAAATTAAAATTAAACAAAAAAAATTTTAATAACGTGTGTGAGGACGAATTTCTCTTAGTACGTTGCCACGTGGTTCGAGAACGACGGAGCTGCTTCTCTCTCGGCGAGCAGCAATGGCGCTGCCTTTCAGCGCTGCTGTAAGTTACGTAACAGACGGAAAGGCGCCGAAACGGTATGTTTCGAGGTTTTCGAAAAAATTATGTTCTTAAAGATGTTCTGCTTAAGTATAGGGTACACTAAAAATCACCAAAAAACCTCATTTTTTTTTTATTTCAGAAATGTGTTCTAGTATCAAAGTATCAAAGAATGTATAAAAGCATTCATTAGAGTCAAAATAAAAAAATTTCAATTCTTAATTTTTAAATAATAAAATAAAAAAAACGAATTTTTAATGAAATTTCGTAAAAATGAATAAGGCTTTGTTTTTTTTAATTTTCTGATTCATAATATGAAATGTACTGCGAAATACATAGTATGTGACGTATATGACACGTCAGGACAGTTAAGATTCGACAATGAGAATGCACCTTGATGTTATGGCACATGTATTGTAATGTAACACTTACGGTATGCGCGTCAGCTGCTACTGTTTACTTCATTCGTTGGCTGACACATTATCTATTTGTTCAAAACGAAATCAATAAATAGAAACCATCATTCAACAAAATAGAATAATCTATCGGAACTTGCAATTAAAAGAAAATCTTAAAACTATTTTGAGTAATCCAGAATAACCTGATGATTCAACTAAGAATAGGAATTAAATTTTATTCGTTAATTATTCGGCAAGGAAAAACCTGCTTAAAAATATTGAATACAGTGAGTGAGCGAGTCGCTTGTACATTTATCAAGTGAAATGATTAATGACATTTTATATATTAGTATATCTTTTAATAATAGCACATGGCATCAACGACATGAATTTCTGCAGTAAATAATTGAAAAATAGTTCAATTATGACAAAATATTTATGTTTAGAAAGAATATAGAAAAATAAAGTTGACGTGTCTTTGCATTTTTAATAAAAATTATTTTGAGTGGGTAGAAGCACCGCTATTAATAAAAATTAGTATCTTACATAATTAGATGGTTTTAAAACAAATTTTAATATTTTCTCGTCTTGGTAGCCGTCATTGGAATAAAAATGTAGTAAAAATTAAATTGCATGCTGATGTAGTGGTTTACAGGGTAGCTTCAAACCAACCCTCAAATTTTTTTTTATTCACTATTTGCTCTTTTATGATAATTCTACTACAAAATATGTCAGCCCTGCTGAAAAAAGTTGATTGAAATCGATAAAAAAAAATGAATCGTTTCTGAGACTGAATCTTGATACCATTTTCT
>JAWWEO010020168.1:0-11150 GCA_035582975.1 Ormyrus labotus | reverse complement strand
TGCACTTCACCCCATTCACCCCTCTCCCGAAGAGTCCCAATTATCGAACAGTCCCAATTATCCAACAGTCCCAATTAGTCCAATTTGTCACGCAACCTGCCTTAAATTGCGCAGGGTTTCATTAATAATGTTGCGATCCTCTCGATTCGTAGTAATCCTATATCGACTTTGACCAGGCCTCCGGCGATTAGAACCTGTTTCTTCTTACTAACTAAAAACGCGTGACACCGTTGAGCGATGAATCCCCATTCTTTTGGATATATCGCTTTGACTCAGTCCCGCTTCTAGCAGAGCAAGAATTTGAGCAGATTGGATTTCAGTAAGCCGAGGTATTTCGATTAAGAATATGTTACTGTAATTTTTAATATCGGTGTACGCTGTATAATAAAATTAATGTTGAATGATCTTTCACCTTAACCCTTGGCCAGTATGCCGCTTTAAACTTTTACTTTTTTTTTAATTGATTTGTCAGTAGGGTTGATCATTTTACCAAAAGTGTGAAGGTGCAATGATAAATGTAACGAAAACGTAGTGGTGTAATTTTAAATAAAACTACACTTTTCATGGATTAATTTAAAACAAAAAAAAATAACGAATAGCAATGTGGTTTCTTGGTTTATGAGGGTTTAAGATAGCTCCCGGGGCATGAATTTGTTAAATGTAATCTGATAATTTTTCAGGGCTACTTATCGGGTAATGCTGATGTTGGCGGTATTTGGCTAAAACATAGGAATATCTTTAAAATGGCATAACTCGGTCAAAAAAAATCGGAGGGTCGACTTTTTTTTTTAAAATACTCGTTGGAAAGTGTACTTTAAAATGGTATTTGTGATTTTTTGAAAAAAATTTTTGGTAATCCAGGTAAACGTGCAAACTATTGTGTTTTTTAAGAAAAAAAAGTTGATAGGCCTGATTAAGACATAGCAATGTGTCATTATCTCGCAGCGATTGGACATCATTTTTTCCTGAAAGTACGAATAGTTCCCTACAAAACAAAACAAAATTATCTCAATACGATGAAAATTGACCGAGTTACAATCATTTGAAAAATGACAATTTTTCGATGAAAAATTTTGTTGCGGAGTGTATATCAGCAATATTCTCCTTTGTATCAATTTTATATATTTCAATTATCTCATCTTTAACGCACTCATGAACAAAGTGATAATGAATTTCTATATTTTTGGAGTTTTTCGTAAAGTTGCCATAATTAGCAATCATTATTGCTCCAGAATTATTTTCAAAAATCTTTAAAGGTTTTTTCAAATTGATGTTGAAAATTTTAATCAACTGTAGTATACATTTCACTACACTAACTGCTTTCGATAAAGCAACGTACTCAGCATAGATTGAAGCTTTTGTGACATTCTTCTATTTTCGCGATTTACATTCGATTACATTTCCAAACAGTCTTATTAAATAACCAGGAGTAGACTTTCTGTCAACATTATCTCCAGCCCAATCTGCGTCTATATAGCAATCTAAAATTTCGTAATTTTCATTATAATGTAACGTTAAGTCTTGTCGAATACAAATATTTCAAAATATTCAAAGCATATTGCCAGTGTGTTTCATTATAGATATTTTGATACTTACTTAAATAGTTTACACTATAACTTATACCTGGCCTTGTATTTGAACTAATGGATAACAAAGCACTTATCAAGTTTCTGTATTTTATCTCAGAATCAAAATTTTCAGCCTTTTCTAATTTCAAATTTGTTTCCATAGATGTACCATATAATTTACTATTTTGCAGTTGATATTTATTAGCTAATAACTCTATATACTTTCTTTGGCTTATTTTCATTTCGTCCTTACAATAATTATAATTTATCTCAATTCCAAGATATTCATTTATGTCACCTAAATCTTTCATTTTAAATCTTTGGTTAACAATTTTTACA
Organism: Ormyrus labotus; assembly: GCA_035582975.1. Classification (NCBI taxonomy): domain Eukaryota; kingdom Metazoa; phylum Arthropoda; class Insecta; order Hymenoptera; family Ormyridae; genus Ormyrus; species Ormyrus labotus. Next base: position 9,243 of record JAWWEO010020168.1, on the reverse strand, counting down.
TCCTGCATTTTTTTATTTTCTCCGCAAATGAGTAAGTCATTCACATATATTAGTAAGTAAATGATATCTTCACCTTTTCCAAGTGAATATAAACAAAATTCTACATTATTTTTCTTAAATCTTATTTTTGTAATATATTCATCAAAACAGTCATACCAGTACCTAGAACTTTCTCTCAATCCGAATAACGCTTTAAACAATTTACATACTTTATTCGTTTTATCATCATAACCTTTATGTTGACAGACATATACCTCTGAGCTCACTTTAACATTAATGAAAGCTGTAACAATATCCATTTGTTCAATAATAAAGCTAAAATGATAACAAATAGAGAGTAATATGAGTTGCAGCTAAAAAAAATGAAAAATTCTAATATTAAAAATTTTTTACCATTAGTTTGCTATTCCATGACCATAAAGCAGTCTTTCTAAATTCAAATTTTCCTCTTCAATTTCTTTGCGTCTGCCAAAGAGCGTTCTGCGAATTCAATGCGCTTGGCGTCGGTTTCAATACAACAATTGTAGGATTGGACCTCAATATCCATATCCAAAGCCTTCATAATCCTCAAAATATTGATGAATCCATCGTTAAGGAGGTTCGATACCAAATCGCAAAATAAAGGAATGTTATTTTTTCTCTTTAAAAATGTTGCTTATATTACCCTTTAATAGCTGTATAAATTTCAAGTACCATTATAAATGTTATTTGTTAAATAACGAATTTTAAAGTTTGCTACTTTAACATAGGCAATAATGGCAAAGTGTAAAAATTTTACGTTTATGTCAATTTTTCTTGTAGTTCTAATTATAAGATTTGAACAAAAAACCGATCAAATGAAAGGAAATTTAATCTTCTTTCGATTAGTGTACTTAAAATTACACCTTTCTTAACTCGTTTAGCAGATATTAATATAAAAGCAGAAGAACGTTCGTATGCACTGAGCGCAACAGGACTCACAATAGACCGAAACCAGCCGGTACGCGCGGCAACAGAACACAAGCACGCACGATCTTAGCGAAACTTACAAAAATACTTGGCAATTTTTTTCTACTGAATATTTTGACGTGATATTGTTCTTTGATACATTTACAACAATATCATATTAAAAAATTTTCAATTTTCGAAAGTTCATAACAGACTTTTTTCAATAGAAGAAAAAAAATTGCCGTATTCGAAAGTGTATTTTGTTTATAATTTATTTTACAATTATTTTTATTTTTCATAAGCTTTTTAATAATTTTGGAAGTAACTAGATGTATTGAAGTACATACTGTAAAATTTTGATAATGGTTCATGAAGAATTCGCTGAGATCCAACGAGTTGAAGTTAATTTAATTTATTTTAATTCAGTTGCGAAGCCGTGGGTCAATATATTTTTGCGACTTAGTAGATCACGAATTTTCGTGTATCATACTCCCATCAGGCTAAGACGTAACATTTTCCCCCCGCACCGCATACGTCCCGCGGCCGGTATCGAACCTCCTTAAAATTACATACAGCTATATTTTCAGCAATATCGAGGATTTTTTTACCGCCTGAATACATTGATACTTCTAAGCGTCCAAACGCTGTCACGACGTCTGTTAGTACATTAGAGATGTAGTAGATCGATATATAAAGTCATTGGGCCTTACCGTTAAAGCAGGTATCTTACCGACGCAGGTAGTTGTTTCGAAGCGATCAAACGCGCTCGGTAAGGAGCTCGAAAGTTCAGAAAAGAAAAATTTGTTCACGTATAAGAATCTTTGCCTCATATTTCGCGTCAACGCGTTTTTTAAGCCACAAGAAAAAAATCGATTTTTTGAAAATTCTACAGTGGTGTAATTCCTTAATACTTTATATTTCCTAATCCATTGCTTTTTTCCAGTTTTTATTATCGTTATTACTCATCGCTTTGTTAAATGTACAAGACGTATCTACTCTACAAAAGTTTACAAAAAAGTTTCTGGATCAGGATATCTTACAGTACTATTTCTAGTAGACCTAGTAGGCTAGTAGACCTTCATGGAATTTTTGGTTTTAAACTTTCCTTGTCACTGGTTCCATCCGCACTCGCAAAAATATTATCATTTAAATCATTGGTTAAATTGTTATCAAGGCCACGTTCGTTTCTTCTATTTGACTCGAGAATCGAGGTAGAAGGAAAAATTCGTTCAGATTCATTTTCATTAAGACCTATACATTTTACGTCTTTTCGACAACATCAACATCTCTCGCGATTACTATCGAGTTATTTATAAGTACTCTATATCCTACATCACTATAAGAGAATTCCTATCTCTGCCTTTTTATCCCATTTAGACATTCGTTTTTGTCTCGTTTTTGTAATGAAGACTTTACTCCCGTATAAACGTAAATGTTTAACATTCAGCCTTTTCTTGAAAAATATCTCATAAGGCGTTTTGATTTCAAACGTATTGGCTAGAGTTCGATTTTTTAAATAAGTCGCTGCGCAAATAATTTCGGGCCATAAATAGTTATGAACTTGTGCCTCTGTTAGTAAACATCATGCCATAACCATTATCGTTCTATTGAATCTTTCCGCCGTACCGTTTAACTCATTTACGTACGCTGGGCAATTATTCAAATGGATACCTTTGTTCTTCGCAAATTCATAAATGCGATTGTTTACATACTCTGTCCCATTATCACATCACAAAATTTTTACCTTTTTTTCTGTTAAATTTTAACATTCATTAACAAATCTAACTAGCCAATCAAAAACTTCATCTTTAGTTTTAATAGACTTTAGCAATTTTACTGTAATCGTCGATAAACGAAACAAAATAATTTTCTCTATTAAAACCTGTAGTCTTAAATGGACCACATAAATCCGTATGCACTATTTCTAGAATTTCTTTTGCTCTGGATCTATTATTTTCGAAAGGAAAGTTGTGCATTTTATTCTCGATACAAGTTTTAAATTTCATGAATTCCTTTCAAGTTCACGCGGAATACCCGTCAACAAATTTTCTTTACTCAATATATTCAAATAACAAAAGTTTAAGTGCCCTAGCATCCTATGCCACCTTTCCTTTTGACTCATAATATTTTGTTTCGCGTGTCTTAGAGTTTCTATCAAGTTCACGTAAACTTTTCTTGCGTTCCTTATTTTTCTATTAGAAATAATTTTACTATTATTCATTAACTTTCCGTAACTAATTAAATTTGCATTCATTTCTTTGCAATGCAATGCAATGCAATGCATAAAAATAACTAATTACATTTCCTACCTTCGTAGCTTTAACTGATCTACTATCACCTAGATAAATATTTACGGGATTCTTTAACTCTACACATTTATCAAAATACTTTTCATCATTTATTATGTGATCTGTACAACCATTGTCGAGCAGCCACTGTATTTCGCAGTTATGTCACTTGTTCACCTTGCTACTTTGTGCCTCAGCAGCTATCGGTACCCAAGTGCTCGCTCCTTCGCTGCTTTGTTTGCTCGTGCTGACTCCTTGTTGATGACATTGTCCTCTACTGCGTTCTTTGCCATAGTTGTCTCTTCCGGTTCTTCCGCATTGGTAGCATTCGTCCTTGTTTGCTGCGAATACTATCGTCGTTTTTCCACTATGGTCTCTTTGATTTTTCATTTCAGTTAACTTTATTTTATTTCTTACATAATCGGCCGTTTGATCTTCCTTCTTTAAGGGTAGAGTACAGTAAAATATCACCAAAAAACTCATTTTTTCTTATTTCAGACATATGTTCTAGAAGTATCAAAGAATGTGTAAAAGTATTCATTAGAGTCAAAATAAAAAAAATGTCAATACTTAATTTTTAAATAAAAAAACAAAAAAAAACGAATTTTTAATGAATTTTCTTAAAAATGAATAACGCTTTATTTTTTTAATTTTTTGATTCATAATACGAAATATACTACGAAATACATAGTATGTGACGTCAATGACGCCAGGACAGTCAGGATTCGACAATGAGAATGCACCCTAATATTATGGCACATGTACTGTAATGTAAGACTATATGCGCGTCGGCTGCTACTGTTTACTTCATTGGTTGGCTGACACATTATCTATTTATTTGTTGAAAACTGTACTGAACTGTACTGAACTGCTCAAGTAATAAAGCCATAAAATGATTTTTGTGAGAAACTTTAAAGTTGTTTTTCTAAAAATCAACTTTTTTAATCTTTCAAATGTTCCTTACGGGGCAATTTTCATTGGATCCAGCTAAAACTGTCGAACAAAGGTTGGTTATTACGTTTATAAAAAATTTACACCGGCTTTTGTACTTCAAATAATTCTGTAGTTTTTTATTGGTAATTATATTGTTAAAATAGAACATTTTCTCACTTTTTTAATATTTCGCTGACTCGAAATTTTTGAGGATGCGAACAAAAGCCTGCTTGTAGTTGTAGGTCTTGGCACTACGTATTAAAAGAGTAGCAAGTTTTTGGTGATATCTCAAACTTTGCCTTGTAAGGCACATTTCGAGCACTTTTTTTTATTACTTTTGTAACGGGGCAACTTTTGTTGAAAATTAATAAATAATCACTATTTATTTTATTAACGAGCCGGGTGTTTCTCTTACACCGCGGCATTTCCGTGTACAACGCTGCGGCTCTCATCACACTTGTAGCCGCAGCTTTTAATCCCGTTCGCTGCTTCCTCGTCTCGCCGGCTAGCTGAAATCACGAGATCGTACGTCGGTAGCGGGAGGATTCGGGGTTAGGAACTCGCTCAATAAACTAACAACTGATATAAAATGAAATAAGATTCACGCCGAGTACGTGAATCGTTTATTAAGTCTAGCAAAACGAAACAACAAAAAGAAATATTAAAATATTCTGACTCGCAGGCCGAGACTTGGTTCGCGCGCGCTCGGAGCCGTTCGGTCGGGTTCGGCCGCTGCCGAACCGCTCGGAACCTCGGCCTTCCCGGGGTCCGCACCGGGGTAAAATTAACTTCGCGGTTCCTCGCGTTAGCCGTGATAACGGCTGAGAAGCGCACGAAATGTCACCGCGGTTAACAATAAATTAACCTACTTTATAGGGCTGGCCAGCCGCGCAATACGACGTTCTCTATCGTCGTCTCTCTCTCGCACTCTCGGCGATAACGGCTGCCAAAGCTGGCTCTCGCGGCTGTTGTGGAGGCGGCTGCAGCTCGCCTATTACCTCCTCTGCTAGTGGTGGCGGGGCTAAGTGTGCCTCCGTCACTTAAGGCACTCTCACAGCACCACAAACTATGTAAAAAAAAGCCGAACGGAGCGGGACTCAACAGCTGCGTGCAATGGCGGGCCGAAAACTGGCGCGCAAAGTAGTTTCCCCCACCTTGCGCGCCACACGTCTCTCCCGCTTACACGGGGAAGAGAGCACGTAACATGGCGAGAGCCGCTTGCCACACAACGCGCGGTGCGCAGCTCCGCTCTTCCGAGCTCTATCTGTCTTCTTTCTCTTTCTCACGCCGCAAGCCCAGCCCGTTACACTTTATAAAGTAAAACTGGTTAAAATTTGATTAAAATAGGCGGAAAATTTTTTTCTTTTTCTACTTTTATGTAACTAAAACATAGTTGCATTGCTACATAGTTATAGTCAAACAAAAAATAACCATTAAAATAACAAAAAATCTACTCGTGTAATTTTAGTTTAATTTTATTATAAATTTTTATTTAGCTATAAATTTCGAACAAATAAAGATTTTTGGATATCTTTTTTTCAATTGACAGGAGTTGATCTGAAATTCAAATGCTGGGAGTTAAAATACTATGCCGTTAATATTAATAGTTGAGAAGTTATACCTGATTAATCAAAAATCGATTTTTCATCGATTTTCGCTAAAAGAACTTATAACTTTGAAAAAATCGAGCATTGGACGGAATGGACGTGGCTTCTTTCATATTTTAACATTAAAAAACACCCATTTAACATTGAATGTTGAATTTAATGGAATAATTAAAAATCAAAAAGATGTTTATGGTCTATCTTATACGGAGAGCAATTGTTAAAGAATAGTAAATTACACAAAAAGTGCCCCAAAATACACTAAACTCGCGCAATAATAACACAACAAGTGCCCACAAATATCACTTCTTTCACATGACTTGCTTCCATACATATATATATATATAAAGTTGGATCGTTACATTTTTTGCATAAAAATAAAAATAAGCTTTGATTTCCTATGTAGAAGCACCCTGTTGACCAAAAAACTTTTCGAAGACGGGTCCTCAAGTATCTGCAAAGTTATTTTTCTAAACAGCGTGCGCAAAGTTCGATTTTGCGTACTCGTTTCAGTGCTAATTTAATGATTTTATTTGAATTTCCAAAGTATCATATTTCATATAGACGTTTGCGACAGAGCTGTTTAGACGTATTATATGTTTATATGACTAAATTTTAAGAGACGAGCGAATGTCTAATTACCCACTCTTTTCGTCGCACCGGTACAATTGAGCATCATGCCGTTTATTGTGTGTATGTCCGTCTAACTCTTACCTCTGTGTGCGGTTGCCCGAGTCGTGCACACATACCTCGGTGGTGGATCCTTCTCGGCGCCACTCACAAACTTACGCTGAATTCTTATTTCAGTTCTGTATTTATTGGAGAGGAAAAAATGTAGCATGCAAATAAGGACTCGCGTATTTAAAATCAAAATTGATCATCGAGCTAGTTTCGCTCGAATGTACTTAATTTAAACAAATTTTAGAATCACAAACACTTTATCACACTGCGCGCTTAGCCTCGCTCGAATTCATACTTCTATCGCGCTCCTCTTCTTCTAACAGTCTTTTACGCGGAGGTTGGATCTAGTGGTAATTCGCGTAATCAAATAGTTACAGCGATCACTAATCGCAACGCAATACTGGCGCTATTAAATTTGACTAACGCTTTGTCTCGTTCGACATTTACGCACTTTACGAATATTCACGCTTTCTACCTTATAGCACTTTTCGGACGCTTCTCGACGTCGTCCTAGAGGTACTCGCTTCGTCGTACGGGATCTGCACCTTCCCTGGTATGGTCGATCTCCGGCTCAATCGATCCAGGACGCCACTTGCCTTCCTCGAAGCTTGATGCGGTGGTGCTTGTCCTCGGGGAAATTTGCTGTCCCCTGGCTGTGCGATCCTCTTCTTTCGCGGTCCGACCTCTTTCGCGGCTCCTATCAGAGGGAGAGCTTTTCTCCAAAAATCGTAGATATTGCTACGGCTCCCCTCTCTCGCGCTCTGCCCTTCCAAACTAATTGTTCTCGGTATTGCATGTGTTTACATAGTCGCGCTCGCACGCCTACACATTCTTATTTCCTAGTATGCGAGCCTCGGTAATACTTTCTAGTCTTGCCGACTTAGATAATTTTGATTTAAAATTTAAGAATTGCTTGCGCGCGTCAAAACGCCACGTTACACGTTTATTGCTAACAGATCACCATTTCTTTTTTGTGATGAATTGTTAATATATCATGATACCGTGTAATAATTATAATACTAGCCTCTACGCGTAGTTTTAGGCTCCAAAAGTGTAAAGGCAACCGAAGTTGCAATTTGAATTCCTTGTGGATTCCTGGAGAGGCGTCTCAGTAGAAAGGCACTGCCTCGGATAGTCAGTTTGCTTGCAAAACACAAGAGGATTAGCATGCATCACTGCAAAGGAGAGTAGCGCAACTGACTTGGGAAGCTGGTGCGCACTACTCCCAACAGTATACTTCGTAGCAACTTGTAGATAGTAAACTCTAAGGGATCGTACAGATCCAGACTTACCTGTACAGTTTGCTGTAGAAGAGTCCCTCGATGCAGCTTCAAACTCCTCAAGATAGCAGGCCATGTAGAATATCCGAGGTTGAAGGGTCTCGAAACAGCAACCAAAGTCTGTAAAAACAAGAAGGATTAGAATATTATAATTAATGAAGAAAGAGAGTGCACTTGTCTGTCATAACAAGAGAGTGCCTCTCAAAACACAAGACAACATTAAGAAGAGAGGTGAAGATAGCGTGCTGGGAACTTATACATTCATGAGAAAACTACAGAGCCATTCAACCAAAAAAACTACGTAAAAAGAAACCTTACAGGTGGTGTCTTACCACGAGACGCAGCCATGCGAGGTAGAACACTGAACTCCCATTGACGAAATGACGGCAGAAATTCCACTAAACAGCACCTGTAAAAAGAAGGAAAAGAAGAGAGATAAGCTCTCGTTAGCTTGGTTGGGAGAAAACTCGAACGATTATTCTCACTTGGACACACTGGGACAACTGCAGGAGAGCGACATCACCAACTACAGCTTGCACGACGAGAGCACCTACGCACTGCCGGGCGGCGAGACCAACCTTACCTCGATTTGCAGCGCCGCTGCGAAGAGCAAGTACGCAGACGCGAAGTATGAAGACAGAGAAGCGATCGCACGCTCGCGCTCGCTCCGCTATCGCTTGAAAAATTTTGTTAAAATTTTGAAATTTTATCAGTTTTTCTTGGTTTAAAAATACTAAATCAAAAAAAAATCCATTATTTCAGAGCTTTCGGCCTAAATGACATAAAAAACAAATATTTTAAGCCCTGTTTCATGTCAATCGGTGGAACGTTTTAAATAGGAGTTGACGCCAAACTCCAAAAAACCAAAGTTTTCAGAAAACAACAATAAAAGAACTTGTTATTTTCTTCCAAAAACTTAACACTTAGCACAGCACAAATTTCTTACACTATAATTACCATTTTTATTGAATGGTTAAAGCCGATTAAAGATGTTCTTCTCGCACTCCAATGTTACATGGAAAAGATAACTGGAATCTTCTGTAGACAATCGAGGCACTTTTTTGTCGAACATTATTATTGATGGCACGCAGCATTAGTAAAATATCAGGATCATTATTAAATCAATAACTGTATAACTATTTCTTCTTCAATAAATTGAAGATGGTTATACTCCAGATGTATAATGTTTAAAGCAACATAATGTCTGTGGTATGATGTAACACTACCACACTACTGAAAAGTGCAAATCTATAATGGTACTTAAAAATTACACTTTTATAATAAATATTTGAAACAGAAAAATAAAAGTTCTTTTTAGCTTGACAGCTTGAAATGTTAATGGAACTTTAAAATTTACCTGCGTTGAAATAGTAGCATTGTGTCCAGGAATAGTTTCTTTGAATGATTTTATGCTTTGCTTCAAAGAATAAACAATATAGTTAACCTGAGCACACTGAATTCAAAATTTCAAAATTGAAATTCCTTTATCAAATTAACCAAAATTACTAAAGCATGATAGAAAAATGTTTG